>PVIC010007462.1:0-10032 GCA_004025085.1 Thryonomys swinderianus | reverse complement strand
TTGGAGACAGGGTCTCGCTTTGTAGTTCAAGCTGGCCCTGAGCTCACTATGGTGCCCAGGTAAGCCGCCGCGAACTCAGCAATCCTCCCGTCTCTGCCTCCCGAGTGCTGGGATTACAGGCGTGAGCCACCACGCCCAGCATTATATGTGGTTACCGGGGATCGAACTCAGGTCCTTGCGCTTGCAAGGCAGACGCCGGAACCACTGAGCTAACCCTCCGGCCCTATTTCATAATTTTTGACGTGCTGTGGTTTTGCCTTATTTCCAAGAATTGAGGGTTTCCCCCATTTTTTTTTTTTTTGGTGTTTATTTTATATTTCTTTGCTATTGGAGGATGCACTTTGAGTGATTCAAGCCCCTTAATTCTCTTGAGACTTGTTTCCTGGCTGCCGCCTTATGGTCTTGGCCTGCAGGGTCCAGATGCACCAGAAACGTCGTGCTTGTCCTGGGAAGGAGACCCTGGTGGTGTCTCTTAGATCGTCAGCCCGGTTGACAGAGTTGGTCAGGTCTACTCTACCTGTGCTTGTTTTCTGCCTTTCTGTTCTTTTAGCTATCAGCAGTGTCTATAGTCATAAAATTGTCAGTTCCTTTCAGTTGTATTAGTTTTCACTTCATGTATTTTAGGGCTTGGTTGTTAGCTTTATATAACCCTTATACTCATTACATCTTCTGCTGTAGGGGACACTTTATCATTTTATTGGTCTCTAATAATATTTCTTACTGTATCATCCGTGTTGTCTATAAGTACTGCAGCCCCTCCAGGTCTTATGGTTACTGTTGTACTTACTCTCTTGTCATGGAGACACAATGTCCTCACCCACAAATGGAATGAGGAGAGATTTATTTTGGCTCACAGCCCTCAGCTGGCGCCAAGGGCTTGTGACATGGAACAGGGCATGGCAGGAAACAGCTCACAGCATCGTGGCAGGAAGTGAGGAGAGATACAGGGGGAAGGAGGGATTTAGACCCTTCCAGGCCACACCCCAGCAACCCCCACAGGCTTCACCTCCCAACGGCACACCCGCCCTAAGCTCATCAGTGGACTAAGCCGGTATCGGCTCCGTGACCCAGGCACCTCCCTACAGCTGCACCTACAGCCCAAGTAGCTTCGGGGGGACATCTAGATATAAACCACACACGCAACACTAACCTTTTGCTGCTCTTTGTGTCTTTAATCTGAAGTGAGTCTTTGGCCGGTAGCATATTACTGTTTTCTTGCTCTTTTTATTCAGTCAGATAAGCTTTGCTTTTTCATTGCGGATTTTAGCCCATGAAAATTGAATATAATTGGGATTGGACTTGTACCTGTCATTTTGCTGTTTGTTTTTTGTACATCTTTTTAAAATTGTGATATAGGTACGTTTTATATACACATCATGATCACACTGAACATGGAGAATTTGTACCAGTATATGACACGACTCAATTCTTTTTTCCCATTCCCATACCCACCCTACAACCCAACCCTATATACTTGAGTTTGTTTCCCCCCTTTTTTCTACCATCACGGTTTTTTCTTTCCCCTCATTATTTACTCCTACCCACTGTTTCCCTTAGGATATTTTCTAACCTATAGTAGACATATTTAGTCTACTATTTAGTGTCTATCATACACTCTAGGACTTATTTACATTTTCAATTTCTCATACCAGAGCAAAGATGCGGTATTTACACATCTGTGAGCTATGTATTTCACTTATGAGTATGTCCTCAAGGTACATCCATTTGAGTATGAATGACTCTAAATTATCATTCTTTATAACAGAGTAATATTCCATTTTATTAATAAACCACATCCTTATCCAGTCTAGACTTGATGGGCATTGAGTTGTTTCCAAGATTTAGCTATCTTTTTTGTATATCTTATGTCTCATTGATTTTTCTCTTTATCATCTTTTATGTTAAACAGATACTTACGAGGTTATGATTTTAATTAAGTTTTCTTTTTTATTTTCTGAGTGATGACTGTCAGTATTACGATAAGTATCTAACTTTTTACAGTCTTTCGGCTTAGTACTGACTAACATCAGTTAATACATTAACTTTCCTCTAGATAAGCTTTATTTTATTCTTTATATTAACTATACATAATGTTATATTCTTTATAAAATCACTTAGAAAGAAATTAAAAGTGGTAACTATAGTAGACATATTTAGTTTACTCCCATGTTAACCATTTTGTCCTGTACCTTTAAGTTCCCAAGTCTGTTGTCATTTCCTTTCATTAGAGTATCCCTTTAGTATTCCACATTTGGCAGAGATGCCAGGGGCATCTTGATCTTTGCAAGTTTTTCCCAATTCATTTTCGCAGGACAGCTTTTGATGGATTTAGAATTCTTGCTCGACAGCCCCTATCCATGTGTCATTCCACTGCCTTCGGGCCACCATTGTTTATACTGAAAGGTCAGCTGTTGATCGTATTGTTCTCTCTACTGATGAGTTATTTTTCCTCTACTGCTTCAGATGTTCTCTTTGACTTTCAACAGTTTGAGCAGGTGTATATAGAACTGCATTTATTTCTGTCTGTCCTATTTAGGTTTTTTTTAGCTTTGAGGATTTGTATGTTAATCTTTTGTAAAAATCAAGTGTAGGCCAGGTGTGGTAGCACATACCTGTAATTGCAGCACTCAGAAGACTGAATCACGAGAATCACCACAAATTCAAGGCCAACCTGGGCTACCTAGAAAGTTCAAGTCTTGCCTGAGTTACATAGCAAGAATGCTGTCTCAGAAAACAAAGTTAAAAAAATGAAGTTTAGGAGGTTTCGTGACCATTATTTCTTCAAATTTTTGGAAATTTTATTTTTATTATTAGTGCCTTTTGATTTTATAAAATATCAAATTTCAATGTGTATATTTTGATCATATCCATTCCCCCTTTTACCTTTTCTTAAACTTTCCTCTCCCTGTTCCCTTCCTCTTCCCTAATAATAATTCCTCTTCTTTCATGCCATCCTTTTCTAGATTCCACATACTAGGAAGATTGTGGTTCTTGTCCTCCTGAATCTGGCTTATATCAGTCAACATAGTGATCTATCCATTTTCCGGCAAATTCTAAACTTCTATTCTTTATGGATGACTACACTCCATTGTGTATCTGTGCCACATTTTCTTTAGTCACTGTTGATGGGTGCCTAGGCTGTCTCCATATCTTGGGTGTCAGGAGTTGTACTGGCCAATACAGGTATTCAGGTGTCCTTATAAAATGCCAGTCTTATTCTCAAGGGGTGGTGCAGCTGGATCAAATGGTCACTTTTAGTTTTTTTATGGAATCTCCATACTGATTTTCCAGTTACTATCTAATTTGTATTCCCACCAGCAGCATAGAAGTATTTACTGTTTTCTCTGTTCTTGAAGACAGCCATTCTTTCTGGGATGACGTGGCGTCTCAGTGTAGTTTTGACTTTTATTTTCCTAGAGCCTGAAGATATTGAACATTTTTTTACATGCTTTTTGGCCATTTGCACTTCTTTTGAGTAGTATCTGTTAAGTTCATTTGCCCATTCATTGATTGGGGTATTTGACTTTTTTTTGGGGGGGGGGAGGTATGTTTTGAATGTCTTTTTAAAATATATATTTTAGATATCCTGTCAGAGGAGTACCCACCAACATTTTTCTCTGATTCTTTAGGCTGTCTGTTCACTTCGCTGATCATTTCCCTTGCTGTGCAGAAACTTTCATTTGGTGCAGCCCCATTCGTTGATTCTGGCTACTATTTCCTGTGTTCAGGAGCATAATTCAGAAAATCTTTGCCTGTGCTTATTGCTTCAAGTGTTTCTCTTATGACTTCCAGCAATTTCAGAGTTCTGGGCTTTTTGTTTTTGTTTTATTTTCTGTTGTTTGTGTTTGTTTACTTGGTATGAGGATTGAACGAAGGACCTTTACACTGGGCTAAATCCCTGTACTCTTCTCAATTTTTTTGAGACAAGGTCTTGCTAAGTCACCAGGCCACGCCTTCCAGGATGCTTTGATGACAGCATGTATGACGATGATCAGCAGAAGTTTTAGGTCTTATCTCTTTAGTTCATCAATCCATTTTGAGTTGATTTTTGTACAGGGTGAGATAGAGGGGTCCAGTTTTAGTCTTCTACATTGAGTATCCAATTTTTCCAGCACTGTCTTTTGAAATGACTATCTTTTTTCTAACATATACTTTTGTTTCCTATGTCTAGAGCCAGACAGTTATAGTCACACAGGTTTGTTTCTGTGTCCTCTATTATATTCCATTGGGTGATAAGGAACATATTTATTTTTACGACGTGCTGTTTTTATAACAATGGCCTATAGTATAATTTGAAGTTGAGTATTGTAAGACCTCCAGCTCTTTTGCTTCGCATTGCTGATGTTTTGTGTTTCCCTGTGAATTTTAGTGCTATGATCTAGATCCAGATTGTCCCCAAAATGTTCATATGTTCAGAGGTGGGGCTTTTGGGTGGTGATGGGATCATGTGGGTGTTCTACTGAGTGAAGTCATCTCTGGTGAGTTTCCAGGCCGTGAGGAGGTGGGGCGTGGTCGGAGGAGGAGGTCCCGGGGGTAGGGCAGGGCCTGGAAGGGTGCATCACTCTCCAGAGTCCTCTCTTCCCTCCACTTCCTGGCCACCGTGGATGTGAGCAGCTTTTCACTTGTCATGCTTTTTCTGCCGTGGAGCCAGCTGGCCATGGACTGAAACAGCCTTCATAAACATCTCCTGCCCTAAGAGGTGTGTGTCTCGTGTCCCAGCACCAGAAAAGTAGTTCAGACAGGGTTGTTTTTCTGTTCAGTGAAATGTATTGTTAGTATTTTGATGAAGGTGACATCGAATCTGTAGGTCACTTGTGGTAATGTGACCTTTTTAACAGTATTCTGCCAGTCAGTGAACAAGTTTTTCCATCTTTTCCATGTGTTCTTTAATTTCTTCTTCAGTGTTGTGAAATTTTCATTTTAGAAGTCTTGCACTTCCTTGATTAGACTGATCTGTTGGTATTCTTTTTATGCATTTGCGAATGAAATTGTTTTCCTGATTTCTTTCTCAGTTCATCATCATCATATGAGTCACTGATTTTTAATGTTAATTTTATATCCTGAATTTATCAGTACTGTCTTCTGGCAGGTAAGCTTTGACAGAGGAGCCAAACACCTTTACGGGAAGAAAGAGCCTCCTTAAAAAATGGTGTGGGAGAAACTAGCTTTCCATCTGCTGAAAATTAAAACTAGACCCATATCTCTTATCATGCACTAACCTAAAATTGAGATGCATCCTAGATCTAAATATTAAAATGGAAACATTGGGGCTGGAGGGTTAGCTCAGTGGTTCCGGCGCCTGCCTCACAAGCGCAAGGACCTGAGTTCGATCCCCCGGTAACCACATAGAATGCTGGGCGTGGAGACTCACGCCCACCAACAATCAACACCACATACCACAATGCCAGACGTGGCTCACGCCTGTCATCCCAGCACTCGGGAGGCAGGGACAGGAGGATTGCTGAGTTCGCGGCGGCTTGCCTGGGCACCACAGTGAGCTCAGGCCCAGCCTGAACTACAAAGCGAGACCCTGTCTCAAAAAGCAAAAAAAAAAAAAAGGAAACATTGAATCTGCTTGAAAAGAGAATAGGTAGAACTTCTGAGGACATAGGAGTAGGCAAAGACTTCATGAACAAAACCCAGACCACACAGGAAATGCTACAAAGAATCAACAAATGGGACCTCATCTCAAAAAGCTTTTGAACAGTAAAAGAAACCAACAAAAGATTGAAGAGACAACTCACAACATGGGGAAAAACTTACCAGCTGTTCATCAGATAATGAACTATTATCTAGATCATAAAATAAAAAAGAAATCAGACTCTCTAAATTTAAAGACTTAATAAAAAATGGGCTTCTGAAATGAAGACAGTTCTCATATGAAGAAGAAATAGCAAATAAATATACGAGAAAATATTCAATGTCACTGGTCCTTTGTTAAATGCAAATTAAAACAACACTGAGATTGCATCTCACTCCAGAAAGAATAGCTGCTATCAAGAAATCAACCAATAATAAATGCTGGAGGGTGCTCTTGGAAAAAGGAAGCTTTCTCCTCTGTTTGTGGAAGGGTAGATTGGGGGAACCACTGTGGAAATCAGTGTAGAGATTTCTCAAAAAACAAATTAGAAGTTCCATTTGACCCATCTTTTCTCCTTCTTGGTATCTTCCTTAAAGAATTAAAAACCTCATGGGCTGGAGGGTTAGCTCAGTGGTTCCGGCGCCTGCCTTGCAAGCGCAAGGACCTGAGTTCAATCCCCGGTTACCACATATAATGCTGGGCGTGGTGGCTCACGCCTGTAATCCCACCACTCGGGAGGCAGAGACAGGAGGATTGCTGAGTTTGCGGCGGCTTGCCTGGGCACCATAGTGAGCTCAGGGCCAGCCTGAACTACAAAGCGAGACCCTGTCTCCAAAAAGCAAAAAAAAAAAAAAAAAAAAAAATGTATAACAGATATTGGGCAATGGGAAGAACATGGTCAGAACAAGGAAGGAGGGAGGGAGAAAGGAAGGAAAAGGTTAGAGAAAGTGAAATAGAAGTAAAAAATGGAAACAAAGCTTTTGTACATAGGGAGGGAAGAGGATTTAAAGGGAGGGGGAAGTAAAATAATATTTAAAAAATAGTCTTCTGGTGGAATCTGTAGAGTCTCCTAATTATAGTACCATATGTGCAAACAAACATAATTTGACTCCTCTCTTTCCTCTCAACCCTTCTATTTCTTCCTCTTGCCTGGGTAGTCACCTAGTTGTTCAACAGGAATGTTACAGCCTTCGGTTATTTTGTGCCCCCTTTTCTTTCTGCTCTTCTGGGGCGCTTAGGTGTATAGTATTGTGTCTATAATATTGGTGTATTTATCTTCCATCTTTATTATCTTTTTTCTCATATTTGCTACTTTTACTAATCTAACTTCAAGTTTCTGATTCTTCACCCTTCTCAGTTTTTGCTATTTCATCTCAATTATTGTACTTTTTGACTTCAAAAAATTCATTGGTTCTTTAAAGTTGTCATTTTAAGAAATTAATATTCACTGTTGAATCATTATCATCATGTTTTTTCTTTGATTCCATAAACATTTTCTCTGTAGATCTTAAAACACATGCAGTAGTTGTGTTGTAGTATACTAGAGGTTGCGGTGTAAGAACACAAGTCACTCAGATATGCTCTTAAGACAGTGGGTGCACAGTGTAGTGTTGTCTATAGCACACGGTGTACAGAGCTGTAGAAGTTACTCACCTTGAAGAACTAAAACTTTCTATTTGTTGATAATAACTCCTCATCCCCTTCTTTCCTGAATCCCTCCACTCACCAATCTACTCTCTGAATCTAGGACTTGGAGTATTTTAGATCTCTTTTAAGTGGTGTCATAAAGTATTTGCCATTCTGTGAATTGTAATGTTCACTAGATGTGATATCCAAGTACACACATAATTTGTTTTGACAGCTCTACTTTTTTTATGTGTATGGGTCATATTTTCCCATTTCTTTATACGCTTCATAAATATGTTGAAAATCGATGGGTTTATGTGACATATTGTAGCAACTCTGGATTTGATATTTTTCCTGTTTGGAGTTATTAGTGCATGTATGCATGGGTATAATTTGCTTGGATTTAATCTGAAAAATTGTACTTCTGCAGTATATGCCCACTAGTTCTTTGCTTAGTTATTTGTATCCCTAGTTTTTATCTGGGCTTTTAAAGACGCCCCCTTGCATTTGTGTAGTTTAGCGGTCCTTCCAGTGATTGATCGGAAGTCCTGCCCCTAACGCCGGGCTCCTCTGGACACAGTGTCGTCCTGTGGAGGCTGCGCTCAAAGCCACGCAGTTCTCATTCCTTCCTGTCCCCAGGAGCTTTCCAGACATCCTGGCCCCGTCTTGGCCCCAGGACCCGGGGAGGCCCTGGCCACTTCGGTCTTCCTACTTAGGGACAGGAAGGTCTGTAGGCAGAGAGCAAGTAGAATGTGGGCCAATTAGATTTTTAGGCTAATCTTGACTAGGAAGAGTTAAGGCTCTGTTGGAAGCACAGTTAAGAGGTCGAGGGCAGATACGGAAAAGCACCAGATAGAACAGATGACCAGCATCAGGGGCCAGAGGGAGAGCTGAGCGGCAGAGCACAGAAAGGACAGGTGCCCGAGACCAAGACAGCCGCCGTCCCAGCGCGACGGCCACAGAGGAGACGGGGAGGCAGCTGCCTGACTTACATGAGAGCCCCGGGCATGCATTTTCCCTCTAGGGTCACTTTCTTATCATAGCATACACACACACACACACCCTTCCTTAACACTAACTTTAAATTGTCATTTTATAAGACTTCTAAAAAGCCCCATAAATCTCAGGCATAGACCCACAACAAGGACAAACGGGGGGAAAAAAACCAAGCCCATCAAAAGACATGCACACATAGTCTAGAGCCCTGTGGCCTGGGACTCTTCAAAGACTCCTCAGACGGCCAAGGCCCTGACAAATCCAGCGCCCCGCCCGGAGTCCCCACACCTGCTGAAAGGAGCCAGGGCCAAAGCCCGCGAGAACCCCTCTCTCCAGAGCTGCCGTCTCCTCTCCGGGCACTTTGTCTCTATCTGCTTTTCCACCTCGTGAATACAGCGACTTCCTTCCTTAAACGCGGCCCTTTGGTTTATCACTGGTGCTGAGTTTACGATCCCGGTCGGCAGCTCCCGGGTCAGACGGACACTGTGCAGACTCCCACCCAGGCCCGCGGCGGGGAGAGCTCGTTCAGCACCGCCGGCGGCTCTCTCCGTGTGCGCCAGAGCAGCCTGCAGCCTCCCATCCAAGCGGCCGTGACCGTAGCGCGGAGGCTGCGCCCACCACTGGCTCTGGGCCGCTCGGCCGCTGCTCCAGGCCGCGTGAAGCTGCCCCGCAGGCGCGGCCGTGCCCAGCCCGTCCCAGTGCCCCGCCGATGGAGCGCGGAAGGGACCAGAGAGCCCTGTGGAGTCCGCTCAGGTTCCAAAGCCCAGGGCTCCTCAGTGTGTTCTGCCCTCCAGGTGATTTGCAGAGCCTTGAAAGGGTTGTCCTCTAGCCCACTTTTATAGTTATTTTTTATGTATTCCAAACTCTTTACCAGCCCCAGATCTTGTGCTGCTCACCTTCAATCTGAGGACCCGCAGGTGTCTTCCTTCAGGACAGACACTCCGCCTTTGACGATCAGACTCAGCAGTCCTCCTGTCTCTGCCTCCCGAGAAATGGGATGACAGGCGTGAGCCCCCACGCCCGGCACTGTGGTGTGTGGTGTTGATGGCTGGTGGGCGTGAGTTACCACACCCAGCATTCTATGTGGTTACCGGGGATTGAACCCAGGACCTTGTGCTTGCGAGGCAGGCACCGGAACCACTGAGCTAAATCTCCGGCCCCCTAAGCTGCTTTTTAATCCAGGGCAGGTGGTGCTTTTTCAAGTCTTCAGAGACATCCTGATTCTGTTTTTGTCCTCTTTGTTATTACATCACTGATCCATGTTTAAGGATGTTGGGTACTCCTGAAGTCTAAACTTACAGTGTCATGAGGAGCTAGAGGCGACTCTGCCATTGACTCTGTGACCTTTGCGCCTTTCCTTGGTCTCTTGGGCTCCGTGTCCGCTGTCACTGAAGGCCAGGCATTGGCCACCGCCATGTAGGGGAGCTGCTTGGGGGAAGTGTGTGCAGGGAATGATGGGAAATACCGAGTCCTGGGACAGCCAGGCAGGAAGAGCTGGGACACATGGCAGGTGCCGAAGTCAAGAATGCCACGGCAGCTGGTGACGTGGGCCCTGCTTCGTGGCTGAAAGCAGGGCAGTGGAACGGGAAGTGGAGAGGGCTTTGGAGCTGGGTCATTGGGAAGACTTCCGCACTGCCCGTGAGCAGGTATCGAGAAACTGCTGCGGCGGGAAGGGCTGGGCCTTGCTGTGGAGCGGGACACGGCCCACAGCTGCGGGCAGTGCCGAGTGCCGCCTCAGCCCTGCGTCCTCACTCGGCCTTGCGAAGTCGGCACTGGGTGACACTTCTGACCTGTGAGGTTGAAACACAGAGGGAGTAAGTCACGAAGCC
>PVIC010007461.1:0-50958 GCA_004025085.1 Thryonomys swinderianus | reverse complement strand
AGTCTTTTTTTTTTTTTTTTTTTTTTTTTTTTTGAGACAGGGTCTCACTTTGTAGTTCAGGCTGGCCCTGAGCTCACTATGTAGCCCAGGCAAGCCTTGAACTAAGCAATCCTCCTGTCTCTGCCTCCCAAGTGCTGGGATGACAGGCGTGAGCCATCACGCCCGGCACTGTGCTATGTGGTATTGATGGCTGGTGGGCGTGAGTCTCCACGCCCAGCATTCTATGTGGTCACCGGGATCAAACTCAAGACCTTGCACTTGGGAGGCAGGCGCCGGAACCACTAAGCTAAATCTCCAGCCCGATACTAGAACCTTTTAATGTTCATGGTTTTGGTTAATTCCAGGTGTCTTTTCTGAATATTAAATAATATCATTCAAACTAGCACCTTGTGTTTCAATGAGATTTTAGGGCTGGGGATTTAGCTCAGTAGTTCCGGCATCTGCCTGGCGAGCCCAAGGTCCCAAGTTCGATCCCTGGTACCACATTCCACAGTGCCAGGGTTTGTGGTCATGTCTATAATCTCAGCACTTGGAAAGAACCAGAAGGATTGCTGAGAGTTCAAGGCCAGCCTGAACTTCAAAGCATACCCTGTCTCAAAAAAATAAAATGAGCCAATTGTGGTGGCTCATGCCTCTAATCCTAGCATTTAGGAGGCAGGAGGATTGCTGTGAGTTTAAAGTTTGCCTGGGTTACATAGTGAGCTCAGGGCCAGCCTGAACGACAAAGCAAAACCCTGTCTCAAAAAAATGATAAATTAAATAAGCAAAAATGAAATAAAATGAGGTTTTAAGGCCAGGCATGGTGATTCATGCCTGCAACCCCAGCACTTGAGAGGCAGAGGCAGGAAGATGAACTCAAGTTTGTATCTACCCTGGTCTACACAGTGAGTTTAGGGCCAGGCCATCCTGGACCCTGTCTCAGAAAACTGGGGGGCAATAAAAAAAGAGGGCCGGAGATTTAGCTCAGTGGTTCTGGAGCTGCCTAGCAACTGGAAGGTCCTGAGCTCAATCCACTGTAACCACATACATTACTGGGCGTGGTCACTCACGCCCACCAGCAACCAGCACCACAGGCCACAATGACAGGCATGGTGGCTCATTCCTGTAATCCCAGCACTTGGGAGGCAGAGGCAGGATTGCTGAGTTCAAGGCTTGCCTGGGCTACAAAGTGAGCTCAGGGCCAGCCCTGAACTACAAAGTGAGACCCTGTCTGAAGAAAAAAAAAACAAAAGAAGGTATTACTTCTGAGGAAATGTGACTCAGTGGTAGAGTGCCTAGCATGTGTGAGCCTTTGGGTTAAATCCCAGCATTTGGGATAGAAAAAGGTTGTTTGAGTTGATTTTTCTCCAAATCCCCTGGCTATGAATCTGTAGTTATCTGGGCCCTTCATATAACCTCATACACAGTTCATTGGTGACTTCCAGGGTCTCAGTGTAATTGTTCTGAATCATTTTTGAAAATTGTGCACTTGAAGGCACTTGAAACTGTTTTATGTTTGTACTTGGGTATCTGATTTCTTGTGAGTCACTGAACAGAGCCTGACTTTCTAAGGGATTCTAAAGAGGGCTTGGCTTGCTTGTAAATTTTGTTTTTATGTCCTGTCTTTGTGCTTCTCATTTAAATCATTCACAAACTAAACGTGATGTCCTGGAGCTTTGGAAGTATTTTATTTCAGCTAAAGATCTTATTTGTCAGGTTTTTAGTGTGTGTGTGTGCTGCCAGTGCGAGCACTAAGGATCTTTTTTTTTTTTTTTGCTTTTTTGGAGACAGGGTCTCGCTTTGTAGTTCAGGCTGGCCCTGAGCTCACCATGGTGCCCAGGCAAGCCGCCGCGAACTCAGCAATCCTCCCGTCTCTGCCTCCCGAGTGCTGGGATTACAGGCGTGAGCCACCACGCCCAGCATTATATGTGGTAACCGGGGATCGAACTCAGATCCTTGCGCTTGCGAGGCAGGCGCCGGAACCACTGAGCTAACCCTCCGGCCCTAAGGATCTTATTTGTGTCTGTTAGGTGAAGAAATAACTCGAGAAGCCAAAAAAGCACGAAAAGTCGGTGGCCTCACAGGTAGCAGTTCTGATGACAGTGGAAGCGAGTCTGATGCCTCTGATATTGAAGAAAGTGACTATGAGAGCTCGAAAAACATGAGCTCTGGTGATGATGACGATTTCAACCCATTTCGAGATGAATCCAGTGAGGATGACGAAGACGGTGAGTTCATCCTTCAAGGCGTGTACCCAGTAGTCCTGCTGCAGCGTACTGCAGAGTGCGTGCTGCACTGGAACTGAGGGGCCACACAGTTTCGAACCTTCACCCAGAGGAGAGCTCCAGACTGTCTGCTGGTGGTTGCCAGGGTTATGCTATTTGAAAATACTATTTTTTTTAACCAGTAATTTGACATTTTCCCTCATCTTTCAGATCCCTGGTTAATCAGAAAAGACCATAAGAAAAACAAAGATAAGAAAAAGAAGAAAAGTATAGACCCAGATTCTATTCAAAGTGCCTTATTAGCATCAGGTCTTGGATCAAAACGACCTAGTTTTTCATCTACACCAGTTATCTCACCTGCTCCTAACAGTGCTGCACCAGGTATCCATGTAGAACTTGTTTTATCTGAAATACAGTTTTACATAAAACAATAACTTGGTGTATTGACTCTGCATGAATGTTCTTTCCTTAGCTAATAGTAATGCCTCCAGTAACAGCAGCCTTATAACAAGTCAGGATGCGGTGGAGAGGGCACAGCAAATGAAGAAAGACCTACTTGAGAAACTAGAAAAGTTAGCTGAAGACCTCCCTCCTAATACACTGGATGAACTTATCGATGAACTGGGTGGCCCTGAGAATGTTGCCGAGGTAAAACTTATTGGATCACGAATGTTTTTCTTCTTGTTAATGTTTTATCGATTTTAAATCCGGTAAAATGGATAGTAGTCAAACTTTGTGGTCTACATAGCATTTTGGGTATCACCACAATAACCTGTCTGGTCTCCTCTTAGAGATCTTAGAAGTCATCTCTGAGTTATCCCTCTAGAGCTGCTGAAGTCTTGTCTCAGAGTCAGTGCCCTGAGATAAGTCACTAACCTTGTGGTGCACCTTGTATGATGGTGGCTACGTGCCATCTCTTCCTTAGGCACCATCGCAGTTTGTGTGCCAGGACCCGATGTGGGCATCGAGGTTTCTTCGTTGCAGGGGCAGTACCGAGTTTCACGTCCACAGTCAGGTTCCTGAGTCGTCATGATGCTGTTTGGCTTTGCAGATGACTGGCCGCAAGGGGCGGGTTGTGAGCAACGACGACGGAAGCATATCTTATGAGTCAAGATCGGAACTTGATGTGCCAGTGGAAATACTAAACATCACAGAAAAGCAAAGGTTTATGGATGGAGATAAGGTATATTTTGCTAGGATGCTTTTTTTTTTTTGATTTGCAGTTTAGGCTGACCCTGAGCACACTATGAAGCTCAAGCAAGCCTCAAACTCACAGCAGTCCTCCTGCCTCTGGTCCCAAGTGCTGGGATGACAGGCATGAGCCACTAGGCCAGCTTAGGATGCTTTTTATTGAGAAGAATGATTTCCATGTGTTTAGATTAAGTTTTAGAAAGATCTTTACCTGGCTAGGTGTGATGGCACATGCCTGTAATCCCAGCTTTCCCTGAGACTGAGACAGAAGAATCTTGAGTTTGAGGCCAGCCCAGACTACATTGTGAGAGTCTATCACAAAAACAAAAGCAACCCCAAGACAAAGAAAGATGAATCTCATGACCTCTACTGTTGTGTAACGTTTAGTGTAGGTTGATAACTCAGAAGTACCCCAGGTTACTTGTATCCTGTGGTTTCACTGTTTTTTTTTTATTGGTGTTCTGTGCTGTACTAATAGGATTTACTGTGAATGGCTCCTAGTTTGAAGGACCCTGGAGGTGTTGCCCACATTCTGGGGCTCTTGGTGTGGACTGCATTTGTGGCAGTGCTGGGGCAGCCAGGCTTGTGCTCCTGCTTGTGCTCACCCACAGCCCCTCCTCCCAGCCCCAGACACATTAACTGAACTTCATCCAAGTGGGGTTTTCAGATCAGTTTTTCTCCCTCTTATTTGATAATTTTAAGGATTTATTTGCTCAGGAGATTTTTTTCAATAAGTGACGCCCCTTCAAAACAGCAAAAATGTAACCACTTTACCCATATTTGAGAGAATTTTTCTGCCTCTGCAGCCAGAAAAGTTGATAGATACTACTATCAACATTGCCTTCAAAAATGTTTTGAAGCTATTGTTACATATATGAAAGAGTAGGAGGCTAAGGCGGGAGGATTATGACTTCTGTGCTAGTCTGGACTACATAGGGAGACATTTTCTCAAGAAAACAAAACTTGTCTTAAATAAGCTCCATGTTCCTGTTATGTGCATGTCTGAAAGTAAACGGGTTGGCGCAGCCTTGAAAACGAGGCCACCGCTCCCTCCTCTCTTCTCCTTTTTTTTTTCTTTTCGTTTCTCTCTTTTTTCTTCTCCCTTTGTTTTTCTCCTTTTTTCTTCTTCTCTCTCGCTCTGTCTCTGTCACTGTCTTTCTTTTCAGGAGATAGGTTTGTTCTCCCAAGCTGTTCTCCAACCCCTGGCTACAAAGGATCCTCTGGCCTCAGTCTCTGGAGGAGCCTGGACTACAGAGAGGCACCACAGTGCCCTGCATCCTGTTCTTTATTCTTGGTGGGGGTGGGGCTCCATTTCAAATTGCTTCTGTGTTGCAAGACTGCCCTGTCAGGGTTGGGTATATAGCTCAGTGAGTGCTACAGCACTTGCCAAGCATGTGGAATAACACTGTAAAAAACAAAATTCAGCTCTTTTAGTTCAGCCAGTAGAGAAAAAAAGGGCTTGTCCCTTTTTTTTTTTTTTTTTTTGAGACAGGGTCTCGCTTTATAGTTCAGGCTGGCCCTGACCTCACTATGTAGCCCAGGCAAGCCTCGAACTCAGCAATCCTCCTGCCTCTGCCTCCCGAGTGCTGGGATTGCAGGCGTGAGCCACCATGCCTGGCACTGTGGTATGTGGTATTGATGGCTGGTGGGCATGAGTCTCCACGCCCAGCATTGTATGTGGTTATGGGGGATCGAACTCAGGACCTTGTGCTTGCGAGGCAGGCGCCGGAACCACTGAGCTAACCCTCAGGCCCTGTCCCTTGCTTTTTAAGAAAGTTTCCTGGACACTGTACCTGTTGGCAGGCCCTGTGGAATAAAGCAGGCCCACACTGTTATCCTTAGCAAGCAGAGCACCAGGAGTGCTCACCTGTTTCTGGGCAGCTGTAGACCAGCTACACAACCAGGTTCCTGTTACTAAGGAAGGCCACAGAAGGAGTTTATACTTAGGGTACTTGCTTTGCTTGTCCTTGTGCAGAGGTGAATTTTTTTTCCTTAAATTTGATATAGAATATTGCTATCATCTCAGAAGCTGCCAGCTCGGGTATTTCATTACAAGCAGACCGCAGAGCTAAAAATCAAAGGCGAAGAGTTCATATGACTCTGGAATTACCCTGGAGCGCTGATAGAGCAATTCAACAATTCGGTAAGTTCCTGCACTAAGTTTCTCTTGGCGGATGGCCAGAAATCATTAGGGAAATACGTACCCACCAACATCAAGACATTTTACAACATGAAACATTAGATACTGCATTTAACATCATTTATGACTTTAAATGTACAGAGCACTATGAATTCATTCCCCCCATCATACCAGGAATCGAACTCAGGACCTGGTACTTGGCCAGACAGGCGGCCATGCCACTGAGCTATTTGGCTGTCCCTGCTTGTTTCTAAGCTAAAATATCTGTGGTGGAATTCCATGAGCTTCTGACACTTTATCCAAGAACTGGGCTTCCAGGAGTGTCTTTGTTACAGGCTTGTGAGAGCAGCTGCTATTTCATGCCTTTTCAACCTACAGTCGCCCCACTACACTTCTGTTCCCTCCTCTTCCATTCCATGTTCTCTTGGCCTGGTAATGGAAAAATAATGGAGAATGGAGAGTGGCTATTTATTATCTGCTTTCTTGTTAATAAAACTGGAATAGCGATTATGATGTTTGTATCATTTAGCGTTTCAGGGCAAGTTCTCTTCCTTGCAAAGGGGAATAGTGCCCTGAATGTGAATGTCACTTATGTCATTGTTTTGCCATTTGGAGTGCTGTGGAAAATATTACATTATCTTTACTTTTTTTTCTTACTTAAGGATTTTTTAGTACCAACGTAATGTTAAGTGATAAACAATCTCAGAATATTCTGTTGAGGTAGCATAGTGATCTCTATCAAAATATCATTACAGGAAGAACTCACAGATCAAACCAAGTTACTGCTCCCGAATATGTCTTTCTGATTTCTGAACTGGCAGGAGAACAAAGATTTGCTTCTATTGTTGCCAAAAGACTTGAGAGCCTGGTAAGGTTTTAAGTTGTGTAAATGTGAGTGAACGATGCCCGGTGTTGGCAAGCTGACGTGAGTGTAGAGGCTAACTGCCTTGATTGGAATGTTTTGCTAGGGGGCACTTACACACGGCGACAGAAGAGCAACAGAATCTCGCGATCTGAGCAGATTCAACTTTGACAATAAGGTACATTTCAGCTTCAGTTGCTCTGAAAACCTGGGAATGTGTGGTGTGCAGTGATGAACAGAGAAAGTCGTTACAAACTCTTAGAAACTGAAAATCAAACTCAGGCCATTGTGTAGAATGTGGAGTGCAGGGCTGCCAGCACCAGAGAGGCAAAGCCTGGCAGGGAAGCAGGAAGCTCTGCCTGCTGTTAGGGTGACCCTGGGTGTTACACTGCCTGTAGCAAGCGATGTCACTTGCTCTGGGCCTTGGGGAGTGTCCTGCAGTACAGTCCCCCTTCCCTTCCTTTTGGGAAGGGGCAGTATAATAAGCACTGGGCAGTGGGTCAGAGTGAGTTCTCAGAAGTCACATTGTGTATTAGCTTACTGAAGGCTGTGTGCAGGAGCAGTAGTTGACAGTATAAAAAACATAAAGATAACTGGGAACTGTTGTGTTTGAATTTGTGGTGCAGTGGTAGTTTTTATAGCATTCTGATGATCTAGTGATTTAAACTTTCTAGAGTCTAAAGCTGGATAAAATATTTGCTTTTTTTTTTCAGTATGGAAGAAATGCTTTAGAAATTGTTATGAAATCCATTGTAAATCTGGATTCTCCCATGGTATCACCACCTCCAGACTATCCTGGAGAATTCTTCAAAGGTAACCTAGAAAAGTTGTCATAAGCATGAAAGTGTTTACTTAATTGCAGAAAACATCATTCTAGCATTCATTGTTGTCTCAGCTATTAAAATTCCTTTGGATATAAACTGTGTAACATTGAGAAGTTTTAAAATGACTGGAACATATGTTTGCTCTTTGCAAATGAAGAGGTTTGTTATAACTATTGTGTAGGGCTGGGGATTTAGCTCAGTGGTTCTGTGCCTGCTCAGCAAATGTAAGATCCTGAGTTTGATTCCTGGTACCAAAGAATCCAAACAAACCACTGTACTGCCTAGGAAAGTGCTTTTATTCTTAATTTATTCCATGTTGTCTAATATTATACCTAATAGAGCAAAGTGGTTTTGTTACATTAATTGAACTCACTTTGCCATTTGGGTTCAAGATTGGCAGAGCACAAGGCTAATATGCTGAAGGTCCTGGAGTCATTGGGTTTTTTTGTGCATGTATGTTTTGTTTTCTTTCATTGCTACTGGAGATTGAACCCGTGCTAGGCAGATTGAACCACTTGCTCAGCATGTGCCCCCCTATACCACCACGTGCACTTTTTTTGTTTTAGTTTGTGCTATGCCTAAGTTGTCTAGGATAGGCCTGAATTTAGAATCTTCCTGCCTCACCTTCCCGAGTAGCTGAGTAATATTACAGGCATGTGCTACCACATCTAGCTTGGTTCTAAGGTATTTTTATAACTTTCTCGTTTTTTGGCAGATTGGCAGAAGGGTGCTGTCAATTGAACACCAGGGCCTTCATGCTGAATTATAATACATCCCTCCCCTTTTAAAAATTTTGAGACAAAAAAAAAAAACATTTTGAGATGGGATCTTGCTAAGTTGCTTAGGGTTGGCTTGAACTTGCAGTCCTCCAGCTTCCCAACGTGCTAAAACTACAGAGTAAGTTTATTTTCTTACAGATGTTCGACAAGGACTGATAGGTGTTGGCCTGATAAATGTAGAAGATCGCTCAGGAATTCTTACCCTTGATAAAGGTAATATTGTTAGGTTCTATATACTTGTAACTGGTGCTATATTAATGAAGCTTGTTTTGTTACATGTACTTCTCTTAGCTAAGAGGAAGCTGAAGGTCAGTTGTTCTTAATCTATTGATATTGACCACTCTAGGTAGTTTTAGCTGCTGTGACTATTTGGAAGAGATTGTAGAACCGTTTTTTTGTTTGTTTGTTTCTTTAAGAAAGGGTCTCACTTTAGAGTTCACCGTGGCCCTGAGCTCACTATGTAGCCCAGGCTAGCCTCGAACTCACAGCAGTCCTCCTGCCTCTGCCCCCCAAGTTTTGGGATGACACGTTGAGTTGCCACGCCTAGCTCTGCGGTATGTGGTACCGGGAATCAAATGTGACTGTGCTCTTGTTTGTGAGGCAGGTGCTAGAACTGGCCCGTGCAGAACAGTTCTTAACCCTGTCTGCACATGTGATCAGCTGTCACACTTTTACTTTTCTTTTTTTTTTTTTTGAGACAGGGTCTCGCTTTGTAGTTCAGGCTGGCCCTGAGCCCACTATGTAGCCCAGGCAAACCTTGAACTCACTGTGTAGCCCAGGCAAGCCTCAAACTCAGCAATTCTCCTGCCTCTCCCTCCCGAGTGCTGGGATCATAGGCATGAGTCACCACGCCCAGCTATAACACTTTTTCTCTTTTTTTTTTGAGACAGGGTCTTGCTTTGTAGTTCAGGCTGGCTCTGAGCTCACTATGTAGCCCAGGCAAGCCTCGAACTCAGCAAGCCTCCTGTCTCTGCCTCCCAAGTGCTGGGATGACAGGCGTGAGCCACCATGCCTAGCTCTGTGGTATGTGGTATTGATGGCTGGTGGGCGTGAGTCACCATGCCCAGCATTGTATGTGGTTACTGGGGATCGAACTCAGGACCTTGCGCTTGCGAGGCAGGCGCTGGAACCACGAGCTAACCCTCCGGCCCTGTCACACTTTTTCTTAACCCACCATGTAGCCTGTGGCAGTTGTCCTGAGTGCTGGGGTTACCAGGCAGGCACCACCACACCTGGCTGCCAGGAGGGTTTCTCAGATGTTGATGGTTGCCGGGCGTGGTGGCTCACGCCTGTAATCCCAGCACTCGGGAGGCAGAGACAGGAGGATTGCTGAGTTCAAGGCTTGCCTGGGCTACATAGTGAGCTCAGGGCCAGCCTGAACTACAAAGCGAGACCCTGTCTCAAAAAAAAAAAAAAAAAAAAAAAGAAAGATGTTGATGGTTTCCCAGCTCTCCCTGGGCTGTAGTTGTGCAGCCAGGAGGAGGGTCACTGATTCACATAGCACTTAGACCTTGAGTTCAGGTTTAATGTTGGTAAACGTACACGCTCATGTACCGCATTATGTTCTTGTTGGACTTCAGCTGAAGATGGACAGAGTCAAGCTAGCGAACATTTCTTGAATATGTGTTACAGTGCTGATCTGCTAGAGGTAAAAACAGACCAGTCATTGCCCTGACAAAGTGGCAGTACGAGAATTGGGAAGGAAGACTGGAAAAAAGAATACATTGGAAATGGTCAGGTTGAGCTTTTTGAAATGTTATTTACCATTTGAATGCATTAAATTGTGCATGTAATCTTGTTGCAGATTATAACAACATAGGAAAGTTCTTAAATCGAATTCTGGGCATGGAAGTGCATCAACAAAATGCGCTATTTCAGTATTTTGCGGACACGCTCACTGCAGTTGTTCAGAATGCCAAAAAAAATGGACGATATGACATGGGAATCCTAGGTAAGTGTGAATATTCAAATCCGTTACATATTCCTGACACAAGCGTTGTTTTTTACATTTTATGCTGATTTTTCTTTTCAAGATCTTGGTTCTGGAGATGAGAAAGTGAGGAAAAGCGATGTTAAGAAGTTTCTGACTCCAGGCTATTCCACCTCTGGACATGTAGAATTATACACTGTAAGTGTGGAGAGCGTCTCTCCCTGGCAGGAGGGAGTGCTGCGAGGGTTTACAGAAGAGGGCCTGAGCATGCCTCGTGGTGCTTTCTTCACAGATCAGTGTGGAGAGGGGGATGTCCTGGGAGGAAGCCACCAAGATCTGGGCTGAGCTGACAGGACCAGACGATGGCTTCTATTTGTCACTGCAGGTATGGCTGCCTGCCCATCAGTGTCTGTCGTTCAGATCGCGTGTGCTGTTCACTGTGCTCAGTGTCTGGTTGTCTTTGGGGTTCTCTGTTGTCTTATTGTTATATGACCATTTACATGCATTTCCATTTAATCTTTTTGAAGGATTTTAAGAGTCTTTTTTCCGTTTTTTTTTGTTGTTGTTGTTGTTTTGGTTTTTTAAGACAGGGTCTTGCTATGTAGTTTAGGCTGGACTTGAACTAAGAACATACTGGGCTCTCCTCACTTGCAGAGCTCCTCCTGCCTCTTCTTCCTGAGTGCTGAGCTGACCAGCATGTGTCCCACACCTGGCTTCAGTTATGAATACAACTCTTTTTGGTTGTAGTTCGCTTGTGCACAGAGTCCAGGGAATACATGCATGTGTCTATACTCGTACATATAAACAAACAGTCCATGTACAATCGCACGTCCATTTATGGTACAGGATTTTGAGTTCATGTTCACTTGGACTATTCAAATTCAAGGCTACACTTCTGGGTAAGCGTCTTGTTCTCCAAGATGAAAGTAACCTGGTCTGTATATACTTCATTGAAAAATACAGTTCTGTTTCTCCATTATTGGAGCACATAGGAATTACAGGGTGCGCCCTTCCTCCCAGCCCTTCCTTGGCCTAGCTCCGTAGGTCAGTGTGAACCTACTCACCACGCTTCATCTTCACCTGTGGTCTCCCCCCTTGGTGTCCGTTTCGCAGTGGGCTCTGTGACGAGGGCTCGTGGGCACACTGCCTGTGTCCTGCCTGCTGATGAGTCTGTCTCTCCCATACCCAATGGGTCAGGGTTCCTGAGGACGCAATAGGCTGTTTGAAAACACTCTTCTGAATTTTTTGTTCAGAAAGCTTTAGTTCTGTTTTTGTCATACTAGGGATGAAACTCAGGGACTTTAAAATGTTAGGCAAGCATTCTGTCACTGAGCTATATCTGCAACCTTTTTTTTTTTTTTGAGACAGGGTCTTGCTTTGTAGTTCAGGCTGGCCCTGAGCTCACTATGTAGTCCAGGCAAGGCTCGAACTCAGCAATCCTCCTGTCTCTGCCTCCCGAGTGCTGGGATGACAGGCGTGATCCACCACGCCCGACTGTGTTCTGTGGTATTGATGGCTGGTGGGCGTGAGTCACCACGCCCAGCATTGTATGTGGTTACCGGGGAACGAACTCAGGACTTTGCGCTTGGAGGCAGGCACCAGAACCACTGAGCTAACCCTCTGGCCCCGCAATCTTTCTTTTTTTTTGAGACAGGGTCTCATTTTGTAGTTCAGACTGGCTCTGAACTCGTTATGTAACCCAGGCAGGTCTTGAACTTAAGCAATCCTCTTGCCTCTGCCTCCTGAGTGTTGGGATTACAGGTGTAAGCCACCACACCCACAATGTATGTGGTGCCAGGGGATGGAACTTTGCACTTTGAACTTGTGAGGCAGACCCTGGAACCACTGAGCTAAATCCCCAACCCCCCTAGCCTTTTTTCTAAAATAATTTACTAGGTACAGTTGTATACAGCCTGAACCCAAGAAACTGAAGCGGAATGGTGGCCATGCTTGAGGCCAGCCTGAGCTACTTAGTGAGAGCCTATATCAGATAAAGGGCACAGTGGAGCATTTGCCAGGATTGGTTCAACCCCCTGTGGTGGAAGAGAAAGAGAAATGCAGTTCACTGAGGTGAGTCACGTTCAGTGTTTTCAACCTTTATTGCAACCTTTTCAAAACTATCACCCCTTGGGCTAGAGATTTAGCTCAGTGGTCCCAGCGCCTGCCTAGCAAGCACAAGGTCCTGAGTTTGATCCCAGTAACCACATACAGCAATACCTGGCATCATGACTCACACCCACCAGCAATCAGCACCACATACCACAGTGCTGGATGTAGTGGCTCACACCTGTCATCCCAGCACTCGGGAGGCAGAGACAGGAGGATTACTGTGAGTTCAAGGCTTGTCCATGCTCCATAGTGAGCTCAGGGCCAGCCTGAGCTACAAAGCAAGACCCTGTCTCAAAAACAAAACAAAACTATCATCCCAAAAGGGCCAGAAAGAGAGTAAAAAAATTATTTCAGGTTTTGTAGACTGTCTCTAGGTTGTGTTATTTCCTTCTTGGTGTTTTTTCCTCTCAATTACTTAATCTTTTTCTCTTCCTTCCCTCCCTCTAGGGTCTGCTATGTAGTTCAGGCTGGCCTTGAACTCACTGCATAGACTAGGCTGTCCTGAAATTTGCATTGATCCATCTGCCTCAGCCTCCCAAGTGTGGGGATTACAGGTGTGCACCACCTTCCCCATGTGGCTTTAAACTGTATTTAAGTTTAAGACCCTCAGTCTAGATTTGGTCCACTTGGCTAGTTCTCTGGTCCCTAGTTTAAAGCCTTTGAGTCACCTAATTGAGTTATAGATTTTGGTTTTGAATTTTTCTTTCCCTCACCTCCTTTCCCTCGGCCTCTAGTTTACCTGTTTCTTCAACTTTCCTCATAGACGTTTGGATGTTTTCTGGTGCTTTCCAATTCCAAACTGTTGCCAGAATGCAACCACTGGTGGGGTGTGATCAAAGTACTGCCTTCCTGTTTCCCTTGAGTAGAAGGACGCAGTGATGGTGGGGCGTCGTTGTTTTGCCTGTGACCAGGGGAAGAGCTCGTTGAAAGTCTGGGTGACTCCCCTGCAGGCGGTGCACTTGCCTCCTGCTGTGTGCAGCACTTGCAGCTCGTAGGCAAGCAGTCGCCACCATCACTTGGATTCCCATGAGATGTGGGCAGTTACCTGAGTGTTATTACTAACCAGCCTGACGCTGCCAGGGCGCTGTGTTCTGTGTGCCCCAGTATCATCCTCTCTCAGTAGATGCAGAAATGTTTCCATTTATTGCTGCTTAAAAATGTAAAGTGTACCATTTCATTTCACACACTGAGGACTTTTTTTTTTTTGAGACAGGGTCTCTTTAGTTCAGGCTGGCCCCGAGCTCTATGGAGCCCATGCTGGCTTTGAACTCGGCAATCCTCCTGCCTCTGCTTCCTGAGTGCTGGGATGACAGGTGTGGCCCACTATACCTACACTGTGGTATGTGGTACCAGAGATCAAACTTAAGATCTTGTGTTTCCCAGGCAGATGCTAGAACCACCAAGCTAAATCCCCAGCCCCACGCTGAGAAATTTGAATAATGTTTCTTACTATTTGAACAAGTACAATACAAGTGATCTTCAATATCCAGGAAGAGGAAATTAAATATTTTCTTTTATCATTGTACACATTATCCTAATTGAGCCCAGGGATTCACAGAGGCGCATTCCAAATGAGCTGGCCCCGCCCCTTTACATTTTGAGACTGGACCTCACGTAGTTGCTGAGACTTATTTAGAACTGCCTCAGCTTTCCAGGTAGCTGTGATTAGAAGCATGGACCACCGCACCCAGCACAATTATTTTAATAAAAAAGTTAAATAGCCAAGCATGGTGGTACATGTCTTCATCCCTGCTTCTTAGAAGGTTGAGGCTGAAGGGTCACAAATTCAAGGCCAGCCTGGGTAGTTTAGTGAGACCCTCAGAACAGAACATTAAAAAGGGCTGGGAGGGCCAGAGATTTAGCTCAGTGGTTCCGGCAGCAAAGGTCCTGAGTTGGATCCCCGGTAACCACATGCAATGCTGGGCACGGTGACTCACGCCCAACAGCAATCAATACAACTACCACAGTGCTGGGCATGGTGGCTCACGCCTGTCATCCCAGCACTCGGGAGGCAGAGACAGGAGGATTGCTGAGTTTGAGGCTTGCCTGGGCTACATAGTGAGCTCAGGGCCAGCCTGAACTCAAAGTGAGACCCTGTCTCAAAAAAAAAAAAAAAAAAAAAAAAGGGCTAAGAATGTAGCTTCAAGTAAAGACTCTGGGTTCTATCTCCAGTACTACTAGAAGAAAAAAAATAAAAGTTAATAGCTCATCAAACAGTGCCCTATTTTATAGAAGGGATGACAGGAACTCTTTATGATGGTTCACTGGTTCTCAAATGCATTGATTGACAGTTTCATGCACAAGCAGAAGCATTTAAAATAATTTTAAGTTTGTGAACCAAAGTACTACTGAAACTTTTCCCTTCCAGTTAAATTCTAGAAGCCAGGTGTGCTGATTTGCACCTATAGTCCCACTTGGCAACATAGCAAGATTTCATCTCATCTCATTGAACAATAAAACAAGTTGGACATGGTGGCACATGCCTGTAACCCCACCATTCATGGAGGCTGAAGCAGGAGGATTGCAATTGAAAGCCCAGCCTGGGCAACTTAGAGAAATGTAATGTAAAATTATTATAACTTATAAATTCATTATTCAGAAAAGGCTGTAGCTGTAGCTGTAGCTCAGTAGAAAAGCTCTGCGTTCAGTGCTCAGCACTTAGGGGACAGCTATCTACATCTACATGCGCTGCCTCTTCTGTAATAACTTCTACTTTTGTACATCCTTACAACAACACAGGGAAAGGCAGGACTGTAGAGCAGACAGAAGCAGAGGATGAGGGTATGCCAGAAGAGATGATACTGTAATTTAACAGAGTAACTCTTTCTAAAATTTTATTATGACAAATTCTCCTACTTGGATTCTGACTGTTAACATTTTTAACCCTTGATTTCTGTGTCTGTTGAGGCTCCTTGACTGATTTCATGTATAGGGAACAGAAGGTAAGTTTTCTAATGAATATTGTGACCTTTAACCTATATTATAAGCTAGAATTAAATATCTGCAGACCAGAAATTTAGCTCAAATGGTACCGGGCCTACGTTGCAAGCACAAGGGCCTGGTTTCGCTCCCCAGCACCCCAAAAAGAAAATAAATATCTGCTTCCTAGGTGCAGCCTTGTTTCAGTGTAAGCAAGAAGCTGTGGTTCTCCTCTGTCAAAATTACGTGTCCGTACACTTATTTATTGGTGTTGTAATTGTTTGAATAACCGTATTTGCTGATGTGATACTATACAGATGTTTTAAAGTGTATGGTATCAAATCATATTTTGACATTTTTTTCTCTCTCTGCAGATAAGAAACAACAAGAAAACTGCTATCTTAGTTAAAGAAGTAAACCCTAAAAAGAAACTTTTCTTAGTTTATCGACCAAATACGGGGAAGCAGCTCAAATTAGAAATTTATGCAGATCTTAAAAAGAAGTATAAGAAGGTATCTCTCTCTCTCTCTCTCTCTCTCTCTCTCTCTCTCTTTGAAACAGTCTTGCTGTGTAGTTCAGCCTATGGTGGAACTGACTGGAGCTCAGACTGGTCTCAGAATTACAGTGATCCTCCTGCCTCAGCCTCCTAAGTGATGGGATTGCAGGCATGCACTGCCATGCCTAGACAAGGAGATATTTTCTTATTTCTGCAATTACTTCAAAATACTTGTTTTACAATATTGAAGCACCGTTGGCACAATGACATACATATATATTCCCAACTACTGTGGATGCTAAAGCACTGTGGGAGAATGAGTTTGAAAGTTGTTTATTTGATAAGAAAAATTCATATCTAGGGCTGGGTATTTAGCTGAGTGGTTCCAGTATCGGGCTGGCAAGTGCAGGGTCCAGAGTTCGATCCTGGTAATACGTACCACAGTGCTGGGTGCGGTGGCTCACACCTGTAATCCCAGCACTCTGAAGGAAGAGGCATGAGGATTTCTGTGAGTTCGAGGCTTGCTTGGGCTACATAGTGAGCTCAGGGCTGGCCTGAACTACAGAGTGAGAGCCTGTCTCATAAACTCTTAAATAATCTAGCCAGGTATGGTGGCTCATGCCTGTAATCCCAGCACTTGGGAGGCAGAGGCAGAGGACTGCTGTGAGTTCAAGGCTTGTCTGGGCTGTCTAGTGAGTACAGGACCAGCCTGAACTACAAAGTGAGACCCTGTCTCAAAAAAAAAAAACCAGGAAAAAAAGAGATAACCTTGAGAACAGAACTAGGCTTTATAGGATAATGATTTGAAACAGTGTATGTTTTCAGTATTAGTGGCCTTCAGTGCTGACTACAGTGAAACGTTAAATAAAGGGAAGATTGTGAGCCTGAAATTCCTTCCTACATCTGGGTTTTATTGTGTACAATGTTTATCTTTCAGTGATTTCTAGAAAATGCTAATCACTAGTTTTCCTAATATTATGTGTAGTCTTATTCTTTTTTTTTTTTTTTTTTTTTTTTTTTTTTTTTTTTTTTTTTTTTTTTTTTTTTTTTTTTTTTTTTTTTTTTTTTTTTTTTTTTTTTTTTTTTTTTTTGTATTTCAGGCTGGCCCTGAGCTCACTATGTAGCCCAGGCAAGCCTCGAACTCAGTAATCCTGCCTATTCCGCCCCAGTGCTGGGATGACAGGCGTGAGCCACCATGTCTGGCACTGTGGTACGTGGTGCTGGTTATTGAACCCGGGACCTTGTACTTGCCAGGTAGATGCAGGAGCCACTGAGCTAAATTCCTGGCCCCGTGGTTATTATTGTTAATAGTTCCTTAAATTACTTTTCTTAGTGGTTCATATTTGGAAACAGTTACAGTTTACTAAGCCATTTGTAGAATTCATTATATTGGAGAAAGCAGCAGAACTTCTTGAATGGCATTTGAATTGAGCTGAGTGTGAGAGCTGGGTTTTCTGAAGAGAGATGATTTGAAGTTGGCTGTCTCTGGACTGGTTTATTTAAGGCAGCATTGTTTCAATGAGATTTTGTTTTATTTTCACAGGTAGTCTCAGATGATGCCCTTGTGCACTGGTTAGACCAGTATAATTCATCTGCAGATACTTGTACACATGCTTATTGGTTAGTATCCCTTGTTTCTCACCTTGCTTGCTCTTCACTGCTAAGTCCTGCTAGTGAGTGTGTGAGTGGGCTCCTGTGCCAGCGGCACCCCCTCAGCAGCACTGACAGCACTGTGCGGGGCCCTTTCTCCTGCCATGTCTTGTGCCTTCGCCCTGTTCTGGTCTGGAGGTGTGGTCTGTCATTCTCTCTAGGAATTGCTTTTCTTCCTCTTCATTCTCTCTTTGTTTCACCCATCCTCTTTTATTCTTCATTTTTTGAGACAGGGTCTCGCTTTTTAGTTCAGCTGGCCCTGAGCTCACTATGTAGCCCAGGCAAGCCTCGAACTCACAGCAGTCCTCCTGCCTCTGGCTCCCGAGTGCTGGAATGAAAGGTATGAGCCACCACACCCGGCATTGTGATGTGTGGTTATAGGGATTGAACTCGGGATCTTATGCTTGCCAGGTGGGCATCAGAAACACTGAGATAAATCTGTATCCATCCTCTTTATAAAAGCCTTGCTGTTGGTTACCAACTCTTGGGAACTTTGAAGAAATACAGTGGCTCTACAGCATGAGACAATTTGATGTTGGTCCATCCTGGAGCTAATCTTGTTGTCACCCCCCACCCCTCCCAGAGTTTATCTCAGGACATTGTTCACACTGTTACAGTACTCTGCAGAGCTTAATGCTTTTCAGGTTTTGTGGGTTTTTTTGGCGGCATTGGGGATAGAACTCGGGCCCTTGTGCATCCAAGGTTGGCATGGTACCACTTGAGCTAAATCCACAGCCCTCTTTTCAGTATTTTTCACCTATCAAATAGTTAATGCTCTTGCATTGTGTGGACCACTATGTGAACAAGAACAATGAATTTTAGCTCAAAGTTTGTTGACTCCCACAAGTAACTGAAGTTTCTGTGACATAAAGAACACTTTTCATTTGGAACGCAATTTAGTACTATCAGAAGTTAGAACAGTGGGGCATGGTGGCATGTGCCTCTAATCCTGGCACCCAAGAGGCTGAGGCAGGAGACTTGGTATGGATTAGATGCCAGGCTGAGTTCAAGGCCAACTTGAACTACACAGTGAGACCTTGTCTTAGAACACAAAATGAAAAACGTTGAAACTTAGAATTCTGTCTTTAAAACATTTTAAAAATTAATGTCTGAACTTCCTCTGGAACATTTGCTTTGTGTCACAGCACAAAGTATGTCCATATGTGTATACACTGTGTATGTGCTTCTTGATTTGATGCTGCCCAGAAAGACATTTTTCTCTTTTTTATTGATTTTTTGATACATTTTCTATACATATTATGATCGCAGTCAGCATTGAGTATTTGTACCAGTAAATGACACTACTTATTTTTTTTCCCATTCCACAATCCCTACCTCCTGTATATATAAGCTTTGTTTCCTTTTTTTTTAACTGTCAAATTTTTTCTTTCTCTATGCCCCTTTTCATTTTGAATAACTATTTCAAAATACTTATCATACTTTTTTTTTTTTTTTGGAGACTGGGTCTCGCTTTGTAGTCCAGGCTGGCCCTGAGCTCACTATGTAGCCCAGGCAAGCCTCAAACTCAGCAATCCTCCTGCCTCTGCCTCCTGAGTGCTGGGAAGGCAGGCGGGAGCCACCACGCCCTTATGATCTCAAGGTACTTCCATTTATTAAAAAAGACTCAAATTTATCATTCTTTATGGCAGAGTCATGCTCCATTTTATTAAAAACAAAATAAAATATATCTTCTTTATCCAGTGCCCTGTTGATGGGCATTTGGGCTGTTCCCAAGATTTAGTTAGCACAAACTGAGCTGCTATAAGAAAGACATTTTTCGACTGGTAAATAATAAAAATTATTGTGACCATAAAATGCTTATTCATCACCTGTATTTTGTTCAGTTCCCCTGATGTCTACCTATGGTTTCTCTCTCTTTCTCTCTCTCTCTCTCTCTCTCCCTCTCTCCCCCCCTTTTTTTTTGGTCACTGAATCTCATTTGGAGATCTCACTAATCTCATTTATAAAAGTCTTATCAGTAGTTTAATAAAGTAGGATTGATTTTGTCAGGTAGATTTTAGAAGCTGGCTGGCATTGGTACAATAATAGCCTAGATATTAAACACAGACTTTCCCACTTGACATTTGTATGGACCTTGGAAATCTTTATGCGAGTATGTGTGTGTATGTACATGTCTAAACGTAAGTGTTTTTCCCCTGTCATTCCTAGGCGTGGCAATTGCAAAAAAGCAAGTTTGGGATTAGTCTGTGAGATTGGTCTTCGTTGTCGTACATATTACGTCTTATGCGGCTCAGTCCTGAGTGTGTGGACAAAAGTGGAGGGTGTACTTGCCTCTGTCAGTGGCACAAATGTGAAAATGCAGATAGTTCGGCTAAGGACAGAAGATGGGCAGCGGATTGTAGGTAAGTCTGGCTTTTTGTCTTGCTTAATTTGTGGGGAAAATTTACATCTGGCCACTTTTTTCTTGGGGGGGGAGTGGGTAGTGAGAATTGAGCTCAGGACCTTGCCCTTGCTAAGCAGCCACAGTGCTACAGTGCCACTGAGCTATGTTTTTGGCTCCTGTCTGGCCACTTTTACTTTGCTTTTGACTTCTCTCTCTCTCTCTCTCTCTCTCTCTCTCTCTCTTTTTTTCTCTTTCCAGACAGGGTCTTGCTTTGTAGTTCAGGCTGGCCCTGAGCTCACTATGTAGCCCAGGCAAACCTCAAACTCAGCAATACTCCTGCTTCTGCCTCCTGAGTGCTGGGTTTAAAGGTGTGAGCCACCACGCCTGGCATTGTGATGTGTGGTATCAGGGATCATACTCAGGACCTTGCACTTGAGGCAAATGCCAGAACCACTGAGCTAAATATCTACCTCTGTTTCTGAGCTCTTAGCCCTTTTCCACATACATCCCACATCTCCTTGAGAAGAACTCGCTTTTTTTCTTTTTTTTTTTTTAAACAGGGTCTCGCTTTGTAGTTCAGGCTGGCCCTGAGCTCACTATGTAGCCCAGGCAAGCCTCAAACTCAGCAATCCTCCTGCCTCTGCCTCCCGAGTGCTAGGATGGCAGGCATGAGCCACTGAAGCCGGCATTGTGGTGTGTGGTGCTGATTGCTGGTGGGCGTGAGTCACCACACCCAGTATTGTTGTATGTGGATCGAACCCAGGACCTTGCACTTGCTAGGCAGGCGGCAGAACCACTGAGCTAAATCTCTGGCCCAGAACTCACTTTTTTGTTCTGTAGGGTGAAGTAGCAGTTGGCCTTTGCAGGGATGTCACAATCTGTCTGTAGTGGCCATGGGTTGTCCCTGTGGCACCACATGCACGTCCTGTGCTCTCTGGCCTGCCCAGCTCTGCACTGAGCCAGCTTGACACTGTGGATCACGGAGCATGTGCCAAATCCCATGGGCAGTGGCCCTTTCAGGACAGCCTATGGACCAAACTTGGTCCAGGAATGGGCTTTTGCTTTTTTTTTTTGGCTCTCAAGTATTTCTAGAAGCAACTTTTTATTTGAATTAGTTGCCACGGTTAAAAATGAAAAAACGAAGAGGTTTCTTATTAAAATCTCAATTTCCAGCATGTTCTAAAAAGTCGCTCCGCAGCCTTGCATTGACATCGCTCCCAGCAGAGCAGCTGCTCCCGGGAGCTCCTCCCTGCCCTCGGCCTCCGGGGGCTCCAGTGAGTGAGCACCGCCGCTGGCACCTCTCGTAGGGGAGTCATGTTGTACGGGGAAGGCGGTGTCTACGCTTTCGTGGCACTTCCTGGGAAAGATGGTGGGCAGACGGCCCCGAGATGGAGCCAGCCCTTCCTTCCACCAGCAGGTGATGTCAGTCAGCCACACTCAGGAGTTTCGGGGTAGGCGGGAAACTGCTAAGGGACTGACTTGCATCTTAATCCACCATTGGAGTTACTCGGTACTTGCTAAATTTTTGTGTGTTGTTTGTTAAAATTGCTTTGTTTGGAAACTGCTGTGAAGTTGTAAGATACAGCGTGGTTTCTACTAGAGGCAGCTTTGTAAGTTCTTATTGCTAATTACAGGCTTGATCATTCCGGCAAATTGTGTGTCTCCTCTTGTAAATCTCCTGTCAACTTCAGACCAGTCTCAGCAGCTTGCGGTCCAGCAGAAACAGCTGTGGCAGCAGCATCACCCACAGAGCATCACCAACTTGAGCAACGCCTGAAGGACAGACAGGTTTCAGCACGGGTGTATTTGAGATGCTGTGGGCGCGTATCGTTCGCATAAAAATCAGGGACAGTTTCCAAAGAATTATATATTTTTTTCAGTTGTGCTCTCTAGTTAATTTTTGGGGAAATAGGGACAAACCTGGAATAGGTAGCAAAACTGAAAATCAGCAGTTCTGATGGTAGTAAATGTGTCTTTCCTTTTGCCTCCCTGGGGCTTCCCGTATGCTTCTATTTGGGTGAGCAGAGGGTACACACTCACACGTGTGTGTATGTGTGTTTGCGTGTGTGCGCGTTGGTCTGTTTGTGAATTTGTTAAAGGCAGCAGACCACAGTTGGTTTAAAGTGCTTGGAACATCCCAAACTGGCTTTACTTTTTCTGTTGCACAGTGCTCAGGGTTAATGCAGTACATTCATGTCATTGCTGGGGGACTTGTCCCCAGATGCATGTGTTGAGTCTATGAATATAGAAAATATATATTGATTTTTTTTTCCAGTTTAAACAATAGGTTTACTAAAGCATGAAATGAAAGGCTGCATATCATGCATTCAGGTTCTTTTGTAGTTTTTGTTCTGGCAGTGCATGTCTTTGAAAGCATGCGTAAACAAGATTAACACAAGTCAAGTATCAGAGAGAAGGTTTGTAGATGTACAGCATCTGTTATTGCATTTTTATAGCATTTATACCTGGGTGCTGCTTCTAGCCCTGCAGACCCTTTCCCTTTCCTCTCCGCCCTGCCCCAGGTTTCTGTCAAAGTAATGAGTACGTTTTTGTAATAAAACTCCTCAAAGTTAATTTTAATTGTATTAATAGTATTCCTAATGTGTGCTGCAAAAATGGCAATAAGCCTGTTTTTCTTAGAAGTTACATTTTCCTTAACTTAAAGATAGTTTTAGAAGTACAGCTGGCTTCCATCTTGCAGACACTCTTATTTTACTTCATTTCATTATCTGAAGTTTTTGTCACTCGAACAGAAAACTGTACTTGAGTTGTAAACTAGAAATGAGGAAATACTCGAGGCTTCTGCTGTATGTTTTTTATTGTTGTTGTTACCCAGTAACTTGAATATTGTTTTCTGTGTTGTAAGACATTGTAGAGTTTATCTGAAACTGTTAAAAATGGTAATGTACAAATGTGAATAGACACTTATCTATAACATGGGTAAGTTTTGTTTTACCTATAATAGATGTTTATAAAAACAAGTGAGGGACAATTGGTCTTTTTTTGTTTCTTTTTTCTTTGCTTGCACAGGTTGCACTATTAAAATTAAGATTGTATAAACCTGGTCAAAAACTGCAAGGTACCAAAATCTTGTAGATGTTAAATAAAAAGTTGTCATCCTAATGAAGTGGACTCGTACTTAGGCCCTCTCGGGGACACGCAGTCAGTCACACTCTGGAGATGACGCTGCAGGACTCGGAGAGGCTTCGGGTTCTAGGGAGTCACAGAGTCTGGCTGAACGCCTGCTTCTGAATTCCGAGGCGGTGCTGAGGACGGGCGAGACATGCCTCTGAATGTTTTCCAGGTTGAATTGTTCCCTTTGCAACTTTTTAAACTTCTCGAAGAAATGAGGAAAAGGTCTTTTAAAGGATAGAAACCTGGCACAAATTTAGGCCTTTCATCCTCTTGTGTTTCTTTAACCCTGACTTGGGATAAGTTTATTGTGCTTTCTTTGGATTTATTTATTCTTAGTGCCTAAAAGAACAAATGGAGAGTAATTTCTGTTCTTGGGTGTGTCTTGCCCGGTGGATGCAGCTTTTGTCCTCAGTACAGGGTGCGCACCTCAGGCAGTGATGTGTGGGAACAGCTCCCCGTGCCCTGGTCGGGACCCCTGACCGGGCGCCAGCTGCAGCCAAGGCCTCCCAGTGAGTTTCTGTGTGCAAACGCTGGTCCTGCCCTTGACCTTTAGAGTGTTACAGTGAAGCTGATCTGGGCAAGGGAGGCATAAGAACAGTTCTGGGGAGACCCTGTGGCGGGTCGGCACAAATATTCCTGTCTGTTGGTCTGGCTCCCCTTCTGTGTTGGAGGATCTCTGTCTAGCAGGCTCTGGTTCCAGGCCATGCTGTCAGGTCTGTGCTTAGAAGGAAGGAGCTGGATTGTGTGGCCTGTGTAGAAATGAGGCACCCAGGGCCAGCGCTGCCCACTCCGTAAATGAATATCCAGTGTCTGCTCTGGGCCCTGCGAGCCACTGAATCTGAGTCGGCCACCAGGAAGCCCCAGCACCAGGGCCAGGTCTTGACAGCAGCCGGCTCCTGCAGAGCAGGCCAGTCTGCGGCAGCCTCTGAACACCACGGCTCCGTCCCGAGGCCTTGTGTAGCCCAGCAGGAGCCCCCGTGGCCTCTGCGCTGCCTTTCCTCACCCTTCAGCAATATGGCTCTGTGCTCGCACGTTTCATTGTGAACCGTGCCCGTGTTTTCAGGGTTTACGCTGCGGATTGTACTGTGAGTTCAGAGCTGCCTGGATGTCCCACCGGGTGTGGTGTCCTCCCAGCAGCGTCCTTGTTCCACACGGTCTCTGCAGCAGTGCTGGGAGTTCATGAGAGTATTTCTTTAAATGCAGTTTGATCAAAAGTAGGTAGACCAAGCGATTTTCTCTTTTGTCTACTAAATTGTGATGCACTCTTCAGTATCTTCTCTTTACTGTGTCTATGAATAGCAAGAACCTGCATCCAAAGCACTGTAGTAGGCCGTGTGTATGTGTGTGCGCGTGCGTACGCATGTTTGTGTATATATATTTATTCTCAGTTAATTAGTACTTCACAAATCATTCTGAGTTGCAACAAAATGCCTTTTTTTAGTTTTAGATTGCCCTGTCTGTGGTGACAAAGGTCATAGATGACCAAACTCCTTGAGAATATATTTTTGGCCTTAGCCCGTGGAACAATTCATTCAGCAGTCTCCATGTGTTGCTATTAGAACAACTTCTGGCAGACGGGAGAGAGAGGGAGGGTGTCAGGACATGGCGTCCCGTCATATGCCCAGAGCCTTGCCCACTTCCCAGTTTAGCATGAAAACAAAAAGCAAGAGATTAGGAATTATCGCTGCATCTCGTTTTCGGAAAGCAGGTCCTCTTCTTGGTAAATTATTCAAAGGCAGTGCCCTGATTGAATTCCCCCCACTTCAAAAATGCCTGAGTGTGATCTCGGGGGGGGTTCTAAGAGTGTGTTAGGAAGAGCCCCGCTAGGGTGGAGGTGTGCTCAGACGTGCCCTGCACAGCAGACCACCCCCGGCTCAGCCCACAGCCACGCAGGTGTCCGTGCGCCCAGACACAGCGCGCACTCCAGCCAGGGCTGCCGTGGGGACCGTCCACAGAAAACCCTGTGCAAGGCCAGCTGTCTGGTGGAAGGGCAGTGTATTTTAAGTGGAAAAAAATCACATGTAGACATACCTGCTAGCAATTTTCTTCTGAGTATGTTGGTGAAATCTGGAACCTACTTTCTACTTGTATGCTGTACTTATATATATGTACATTAATATGTATATAGAGAAGTGTAAGTTCTCTTGACTTCTGAATGTAAATATTTCTTGTAAATTGAGACCTGCCCACTTTTTTTCCCACTCCCCTTTGTTCCTATTTATTTTCTTGACTTCCCACATGGGGTGTTTCACTACTTTTTTTCCCTTTTTAGAGAAATACAGGATACTTAGTTGAATTTGCTCATAGCTCTCAGTTTCACATCTTTGCTGTACGGTTCTTGTCTGCTTCAACATGTGTGATCGTGCTCTGCATTTTTACCACAATCTTGTCTGTACGCGAGGCATCGTACTGGAGGCGTGTGCTGGAGTGGCCTTCTATGACTGGTGTAGTGTTCCTTACTGTTCTCTGGAAGTCACAGTGAGTCTTGATACTTTCTTCCCATTCTGTTGGCCTCACAAGACTTCATTAAGCTCCTGTAACTTCTTCAGTGCACTTGGGATTAAATACAGCTCTTTAGAAACTTGACTTGCTCCTTTGCTTGCAGTTTTTCAGGTCTGAACCAAATCTCTCAGGTCGGACTTTCCACCCAATGGGGACATTTTGCAGATTAAAAACTTTAAGTTACTTTTCTCATAGCCACTGCTGCAAATTCCTATGTTTTAGTATATGTGCTGCCGAAGCGAGCACGCAAATTCCTATGTTAATTTACAAGTTAAGACTGTACTCTTAACCCACATATAACGATCACAGATGTATTGAGCAGCGGATGCAGTGATCAGCCTGCTTTGGCTGTAACTTAAGGAGAGTGTGAGCAGGCTCCCGGCAGGTGATCAACAGGTGACGCTGGAGAACATGTATGTCGTGGAGCACGTGAGCACCCAGCAGGCTCTGCCAGAGGGTCCCCTGAGCCCTGCTGTCGCCCCTGTGCTGGGAACTTGATCGTGGCAGAACCAGCCAGGAAGCTGTCCCGAGTACAGAGCATAGTGCTCTGGGTGACGAGTGTTAGCAGTAGGAAATGACAGCCAGCACCCAGGAGGCAAACATCAGTTTGTTTGTAGATTTGGCATCATTAAGAAAATGTTGCTCTGTAACTTTCCAGAAATGACTTGTGAGCATTTCTTGGGCCTTTGATTTATGAACGAGTTCTGTTCACTATCATTCAGCTTGGTAGAGTTGTTGGAACTTTCAAAGTTACCTACCTTTGGGCCGGAGGTTAGCTCAGTGGTTCCGGCGCCTGCCTCGCAAGCGCAAGGCCCTGAGTTTGATCCCCGGTAACCACATACAATGCTGGGCGTGGTGACCCACGCCCACCAGCCATCAGTACCACATACCACAGTGCCGGGCGTGGTGGCTCACGCCTGTCATCCCAGCACTCAGTACTTGGGAGGCAGAGACAGGCGGATTGCTGAGTTGGAGGCTTGCCTGGGCTTCATAGTGAGCTCAGGGCCAGCCTGAACTACAAAGCAAGACCTTGTCTCCAAAAAAAAAAAAAAAAGTTACCTACCTTTGGATAAGTCTCAGGAACTTGATTTGTCACGAATTAGAGCCAGCCACAGTTCCCCAACAGCAGCCCCTCCCAGCCCAGCTCTGTGATTGGCACCCATGGGCCAGCCTGTGGCATTTGCAGCAGCGGCATTGGGGGCAGTGACACTAAGAAGCCCTGTGTGTGCTGAAGGAGTCCGCAAGTCCCTCAGGGGGGGTGGCCTGGCTTCCTGCTCTGGCCCTCGACGCCTGTTCAGGGCTGGGTGGCACAGCCAGAGCGTGCCAAGGGCCTTTCAGGCTGCAGCGCTGTTTGGCACTGAAGAGATTAGAGAAGCTTGAGCTTCCTCGCCTCCTACTTCCTGGGGCAGAGGGCGGTTTTTTGTGTGTAGCACGTTACAGTCATCACCATCAGGAAGAATCATCCCGTTCCTGGTTTATACTAAATTTGCAAACTACTGATATTATTTTTTCAACAACCACTTGTATCTTCCATCAAGCATGAGAGGTGAGGTGTGCTGTATCTCTGCAATAAGACTCTCGCCAGGTTCTACCTCCTCGAGCCAAGGTGTTTTCTACGTAGGTGTAGACCTTCCCCCGACTCGCCCAACGCGTGCGTCTCCACGTCGTCCGATGGAACCCAAAGACCATCCGAAGCGGAGTGGGCGCAGACTCTTGGGGTGCCGCGTTCCGCTCCTCAGCCTCCCTCCTGCACCGCTGCCCTGTGCGAGCGCCGCCGCATCCCCCGCCGCACCGCTGCCTTCCTCCGCTGCCCCGGGCACCGGAGCTTCCTCTGAGGACTGGTCTCCTGTGGCATCAGCGTGCCGGCAGCTCCAGCAGGGGTGACTCCTGCAAAGAAGAACCATCGCCCGTGAAGTGTAGCACATTCTGTATTTAGGTTTTTGTTGTGGTTTTTGTTTGGGGTCTTTCTGGTTTTGTTTTTGTAAAATTCTTACATAAATTAAAGAAAATAAAGGAATCTGTTCTTCTCTCGGTGTGCTTTTGCTGTGAGTCTGGTGCCCCGTTGGCTGGTGTCCTCGCCACCTCGCCTCTTCCCTGGGAGGGACGCGGGTCCTATGCTGCCCTTGCTTACAGTGAGTTCATGGGAGGCAGCGAGTGCCCCGCTGTCATGCTGCCTGCTTGGCTGTGCCTGTCACCTACAGCCCACCGAGCACAGGCTGGCCAGGAGGGCGGAGTCCAGAGGAGACCGAGCTGGCAGCAGTCCCCGCAGCCCCTGAGCCTGGCGTATGCCGGGCACCTCGAGTGTGCTCCCGTGTGCAGCCTTGATCTCTTCCTGGGTGCGGAGGGGCTTCCTTTGCTCGTGCTGTGAGACCCTCTCACTTTCTACATTGATGGAGCTGGTCTGCATTACTCTTCTCTTCACGGAGTGCTCCGGAAGCAGCTGTCTTTGACATGGCCCAGGCGGTCCCAGAGGGCATTCCTCAGGAGCAGTCAGCCTCGTGGTAGGGACAGTGAGTGCAGGAGCCACTAGTCCAGTGTAGCTGCTTGTGGGGGTGCACACCTTCGTCCTAGTCCTCTGGGAGGCTGAGGCAGGAGGGTCACCAGTTTTGAGTCCAGGGCAGGCAATGTAAATCCTGTTGGTAGAAAGGACAGGAGAGTGGACACGGGTCTTTGTGAAAGCCCTGGATTCAGTCCCTCGTGTGAGAGGAAGAAATTTCAGTGTCCCAGGAACTGGGAGGAAAACCCCGCCAGGGCCTGGCGAGGGGCTCGGAGGTAGCTGGCCCTGAGCAGCTCCCAGGTAGCCGTGCACCTTGGGCTTGCAGGTACCTGGCACCAAGGGGCTGAGGCTTGTTGGCAGAGAAGTTGAGGTTGGCTCAGAAGCCAGCAGACGGGAGGCCGAGGGTTCGGGGCCAGCGGGAAGAGCGCAGAAGCAGGTAGCTCGTCTCAGCCATAGGGCACTCGCGAGCGTGTTTGAGGAGCCACCTTAACCCACCCAGTGGCTTCCACCCCGGTATGTCGCAGGGTAAGTGCTGGCACCCGTGTGCTGGGCTCTGGGAGCCTGGGGGGCTGGCACCTGTCTCCAGCTGGCTTGGCCATGGGGTCAGGGAAGCAAGAGCCCCCCATAAACATTCTGTTTTTGGGTTTTTGAGACAGCATCTCGCTGTACAGTTCAGTTTGGCCTTGAACTCAGCCTCCTGAGTGCTGGAATTATAGTGTGTTCTGCCACACTTGGCCCTGGAGAGAACATTAATTTGTTTCTTAAAAGGCTAAGGGAATTAAATGTGTGAACGTTAGTATTTAAGGGGATTTAATCTGTCATATACATCTGAGAACAGCACTAACTGAAGATAAAGTAAAGGTATTTTAAATTTTAACAAAAAATCAGCTAAAATACTTTAAGTTGAGTTTGAAGACTGAAAGAAAACTTAGATTTTAAAATATATAGCTGGAGATGTAGCTCAGTGGCACCGATCATGAGTTTGATTCCTGGTACTGAGAGAAGAGAGAGAGAGAGAGAGAGAGTGTGTGTGCGCGCGCGTGTGCATGCGCGCCTCCCTCTGGATGTGATGGCACATCTCTCTAATTTTAGCTCTTGGGAGGCTAAGACAGGAGGATACCTGGGGTACATTGTGAGTTCCTGACCAACCTGAACTTCACAGCAAGACACTCTCTCTCAAAAAAAAATCAAACAAGAAATACAATCATAATTTGAATAAGAAATGAGTCTGAGGCCAGCCTGGGTTACATAGTGAATTCAAGGTTAGCCTGTAGTACACAGTGAGACCCTGTCTCAAAAAACAAATGAGGGGGCCGTAGATTTAGCTCAGTGGTTCTGGCACCTGCCCAACAAGCGCAAGGTCCCTGGTTCGATCTTGGTAACCACATACAAAGATAAAGTACGGGGCGTGGTGACTCAGGCCCACCAGCAATCAGTACCACACCCCACAATGCCGGGTGTGGTGCCTCGTGCCTGTCTTCCCAGCACTCGGGAGGCAGAGGCAGGAGGATTGCTGAGTTCCAGGTTTGTCTGGGCTGCATAATGAGCTCAGGGCCAGCCTGAACTACAAAGCGAGACCCTGTCTCAAAAAAAAAAAAAAAAAAAAAAGAGAGCCCAAAATGTACCCTCCACCATCCTCACTGAGTTTTCTTGCCACATACGCAGTTGACTTTGACCTCGTTCCCTTCGTTTTCATTTTTATTTTTATTCTCTTGAGACTGGGTCGCAGTAGCCGGGGCTGGGGGTGCGCTCCGGGCGGTCCTCCTGTCGGAGCCTCCTGCGTGCTGGGGGCGTGAGCCGCCGGCCCCTCAGGCCGCGTTCCTTTCGTTTTCTCTTGGCCCCACGCCGTTTCCACCCCACACTCCCACCCTGGCCAGGGTGCTGTTGGCATCTGGACTGGGTCATGTTTTGGCAGCGCTGGTCCTGGGCACTGAGGGTGCAGAACAGCCTGGAAGCTGGGCGCCAGCCCCATGTGACACCCGGAATGAATGCAGATGGCGTCCGGTGTGGGCCGAGGCCTGTGCTCGGGAACCCGCGCTGCGGGCAGATGAGTCACAGCAGGAAGCGCGTCTCAGCGGTGCGCACACGCAAGTGCGTGTGACAGATGGTAAGTCCCGTGCACAAAGGGCACCACCCCTGCACGCCGAGGCACCAGCGTGAGCAGGCTGGCGGCGTTAGAATGTGCGGTGCCATTTCTAAGTATGAATATTTATCAGCTAGTCATTTGGGAGCACGAAGTAAAGGAGCCATCTGCGGAGGCCTTTATGAGAGAGAGAAGCTAAAAGAAATGTGCAAAATGCTTATTTTTAGAGCCCGGCTCCCTGGGAGTTGGCTTCGTCCTCGGAAAGCTGCCCACTCTGGTGTCAAGTGTGATACTGGCTTAGGCGGTGGCTGCCACGCTGCGGGCTCCAGATCCCGTGGCGACTGGAGTTTCCACGGAGTGTCACGTGGCGGTGATGGCTGGGGACCCAGATTATCAGGGTGTTCAGCACGGCCGCTCCGGCCCGACGGGAGTCAGCAGTGCGGCCCGCTGGGGCCAGCGGGAAGCTGAGAGGACCCTGGGAACTGGCTCTTCCGCTCCCGCTGCCGGCCCCGCCCCCTGCTGTCCGACTTCCTCTCTGACCCCGGGGTCTCGGCGCCCTCGCGGCCGGGCAGGTCCAGGCTAGAGCAGTTTCCTGTCCGGGCAGGCTGCAGTCATACTGTGTGAACCCGACTCAGAAGTCGCGTGTGAGGCTGGGCGTGGCACACACCTGTGGTCTCCACTACTCGGGAGGCTGAGGCAGGGGACTGCGAGCTTGAGGCTGCCTGGGCTACCCGGCTAGACTCTGGGACAACAGAAAGAGACAGAGGGTTGAGTTGTATGTAGCTCAGTACCAAAACAGCCATGGGCTCCGTTCCTAACACACACACACACACACACACACACTTCGTAGTTTAAAGCAAGGATCAGTAAACTGGCCTTCAGGTCCCTGCAGGTTCCCTACCCTTCTTTCAAATGGCTTTGTCAGCTAAGAAGGGTTTTTTGCATCTTTAATTTGGGTGGCCACTTGAGACCGTGTCTCCTTGTGTAGCCCAGGCTGTCCTGGAACGCGCATCCTCACTGTCTCACTGTCCCAAGCACTGTCGCCTCTACTCCTGGGTGGTGTTTTTTTGTTTTTATTTTTGTGTTTTGAGACAGGGTCTCTCTTTGTAGTTCAGGCTGGCCCTGAGCTCTCTGTGTAGCCCGGGTAGGCCTCAAACTCACAGCAATCCTCCCGCCTCTGCCTCCCGAGTGCCGGGATGACAGGCGGGAGCCACCACGCCCGGCACTGTGCTGTGTGGTGCTGCTTGCTGGTGGGCTGAGTCGGGCCTGTGGTCCCGGACCTGGGAGGCTCTGCGGGAGGATTGCCAAGAGCTCGGGCCAGCTGAGGCTCTGCCTCTAGAAACAAGGAACAAAAGCTTAAGTTCACGTAAGGTGTGGTGTTCTGTCCCACAGACAAAAACCGCCAGGGGGGATTTAGCTCAGTGGTGCCCTGCGCTGCCTCTCCAGTGCAAGGTCATGCATTGGACCCCCGGTACACCAAAAAACCAAACATCCCTTGGGGACTTGCTGGCAGATAATCATGGCTATTGACAGGTACATGAGGCGTCAGTCACACAGGTGGCTCTGGCTGCCTACGTGCTGAAGTCAGCTTCCAACCTGTGGGTCACATGCTGTTTTTTGTTTTGTTTTGTTTTGTTTTGTTTGAGACAGGGTCTCGCTTTGTATTCAGGCTGGCTCTGAGCTCACTATGTAGTCCAGGCAAGCCTCGAACTCAGCAATCCTCCTGCCTCTGCCTCCCGAGTGCTGGGATGACAGGCGTGAGCCACCACGCCCGGCACTGTGGTGTGTGGTACTGATTGCTGGTGGGCGTGAGTCTCCACGCCCAGCATTGTATGTGGTTACCGGGGATCAAATTCAGGACCTTGTGCGAGGCAGGCGCCGGAACCACTGAGCTAACCTTCCGGCCCCCACATGCTGTTTTTTAAAAAAAAATGCAGAGCCGAGCTTAGCGGTACCTGCTCATAATCCAGCACTCAGGAGGCTGAGGCGGCAGGATCACTGCAGGTTTGAGAGTTGGAGGCCAGCCTGCGTTGCAAAGTGAGACCCTGTCCAAGGAGCAAAGAGCAGGATGTGCTGTGGCACAGTGGCAGAGGCTTTGCCTGGTGGGCACAAGCCCTGGGCTCCGGCTGGTGACAAAGCCAGGACTGCGGGGCCAACCTGACTTCCAGTGTGAGTGTGTGAGAATCTTGCTGTGGGCTCAGTTTTGACGGCCCATAACAAGCAGCACATCAAGGGTGCTAGCTGATTCCAGCCCTTCAGGAGGCTGAGGCAGGAGAGTCACTGTCAGTTGGAAGCCAGCCTAGGCTACATAATGAAACTTTATTTCAAAACAGCAACAAAACTTGTTTAAAACATGCCTCCTTGTAAGATGCCAGGGTTGGAGATTTAGCTCAGTGGTTCTGGTGCCTGCTTTGCAAGTGCAGAGTCCCTGGTTCCATCCCTGGTAACCACATACAACAATAGTGGGCGTGATGGCTCACGCCTGTCATCCCAGCACTCAGTACTCGGGAGGCAGAGACAGGAGGATTGCTGAGTTGGAGGTTTGCCTGGGCTGCATAGTGAGCTCAGGGCCAGCCTGAACTACAAAGCGAGACCCTGTCTCAAAAAATAAATAAATAGGGCCGGAGGGGTAGCTCAGTGGTCCCGGCGCCTGCCTCACAAGCGCAAGGTCCTGAGTTTGATCCCTGGTAACCACATATAATGCTGGGTGTGGAGACATGCCCACCAGCAATCAACACCGCATACCACAATGCCGGACGTGGTGGCTCACGCCTGTCATCCCAGTACTCGGGAGGCAGGGACAGGAGGATTGCTGAGTTCACGGCGGCTTGCCTGGGCACCATAGTGAGCTCAGGGCCAGCCTGAACTACAAAGCGAGACCCTGTCTCAAAAAAGCAAGATAAATAAATAAATAAAATAAAAAGATGGCCATCTAATTAATTCCCAATAGTCACAGCTGTGAATGGAGCCCCTCGTAATGCTGCTTCCTCCTCTGGGCTTTTGGACACAGGGTGCGAAAGGGAAGTGCAGGGTCCTCTCTGCCACTCTGGGGAGGCCAGTGCTCTGTCCACCCGAGGCCTGCAAGTGGCTGTCTGTGCAGGGATCCTGCCAGCCAACATGTAAGGGTCTCAGCGTGAGCGCCCAGTGTTGGGGTGGCTCTCAATCCAGGGCCCAGAGTTCCTAGACCAGGGAGGCAGGCGGGGGCCCCACCCTGCACCCATGACCTGGGAGTATGTCCAGCCTGCAGCCCACCAGGGTTAAGCCCTTGCCCCCTGAGATGGGATCCTCCTGCCCCAGCCTCCCAGAGCACTGGGATTACAGTGCCACCACCTCTTCGGCCTTGCCCTCTTTTAATGTTACCGTGAAAGTGTTTTTTGAAGGAAATTTTGTAGCGGAGCATGGTGAACAGCTGTATTCCCAGCACTCAGGAGGCAGAGGCGGGATGGTGAGTCCCACCCCACCGTGGACAATCTATCCATTTACACCCAGTCTCAAAAAAATAACAAAGGAAGAAAGTATTCAAACCAGAGTAGATGTAACAGCAGGAATTACTGAAGAGATTTTACAGGGAGGCCAGGAAAGGCTTTTTAGAGGTAGGGTTTTTGAGCTGGGCTTTGATGGGTGAGCAGGAGTTTGCCAAGTGGAACACACGGGCAAGTCGGTGTGAAGAAGGCCCAGATGTGGGGTGAAATGAGGGCCAAGATCATGCTGCGGTCTGGCCTGGAGGACACTTGGAAACAACACGAGGCCCCCAGGGTGCAGAGCGGAGCTACCCGCGGCCGCCAGGCGAGCATGGAGCTCTCTGTTCCGAGGGCCCCTTTCCTGCTGCCTCTGGGACAGGCCTGACGGCGGGCTTGGTGGGCAAGGCATTGCCAAAGTCCAGTCCTCTTCACGGTGAAAGTCCCTCAGCAGGGCAGGCGTGGACATGGGCTTCGCGGGGGACAGTTGTCGGAAGCCCACAAATACCAGTGTGCTGAACACGGACGTGTTTCCCCTCCGCTCGGGAGTGCCCAGGCTGCTCGATCTCCTACTTTTGTTTGAGACGAGCCTCACTTGTAGTTCAGGGTTCCCTTGAGCTCACTGCGTAGCCCGGGTGGGCATCAAACTCCCAGTAGCCCTCCTGCTCCGCCTCCTGGGTGCTGGGACGACAGGCATGAGCCACCACGCCCGGCACTGTGGTATGTGGTATTGATGGCTGGTGGGCGTGAGTCTCCACGCCCAGCATCGTATGTGGTTACCGGGGATCGAACTCAGGACTTTGCGCTTGCGAGGCAGGCGCCGGAACCACTGAGCTAACCCTCCGGCCCTCTGTTGTGTTTTTTTGAGACAGGGTCACACTCCCTACATTAAACCTTTGTACACTAAAAACTGTGGAACGCTGTTAATACTGAAGTAAACCTCGTGTTTGTGGTTCAGCCAACTTAATGTTGGAGCCACGCGCTGATGTTTGCCCACACGCACAAGGCTGCAGGTCCCGTCCCAGCACCAGCACACACACGTGAGATCACACACTCCCTTCACACCTCGATCAAATACAGCTGGGTCAGAATCCCAGCTGCCTTCGCGGAACTACACAAACTGACCCTGAAGCTCATGGAAATAAATACAGGGACCCTGCCAAAGAACTTTCCCGGTTCCCACACTCCCCAGGAATGGCGGGCAGAACTGCACTCCCGGCACCCTGGGGGGCAAGTCTGAGCACAGCCAGGAGAGTTTACTGACTCAGTGAGACCTGTGCTCAAAATCATAAAAATGTACGTAGCGGACCAGGGATTTAGCTCAGAGGTTTCAGCGTCTGCCTGGCAAGCGCAAAGTCCCGAGTTCGATCCCTGGTACCACATAGCACAGTGCCGGGCATGGTGGCTCGTACCTGTCATCCCAGCAGTCGGGAAGCAGAGGCAGGAGGATTGCTGTGAGTTCGAGGCTTGCCTGGGCTCCATAGTGAGCTCAGGGCCAGCCTGAGCTACAAAGCGAGACCCTGTCTCAAAAAACTTAAAAAAAAAAAAAAAAGACAGTGTGGATCCCCAGGACAGCAAAAACAAAAAGTGACCCAAAAAGTAAGTGACCCAAATGTCAGTCAATAGAGTTCCACAGATGCATGGATAGACAAGATTAAGTATGTCCACACGGTGATTATTGATTCACGAGAAGCCTGGACTACATGTGCTGCGCAGACGGCAGAACATGAGAAAATACTGCAAACCAAAAGAAGACAATGCAGAAGGCTGGTGCGGATGTGACGTCAGAAGGCACGGTATGATTCCGGCTGCATACCCGTGAGTCTCTTCACATATGCATGGATCCGTTTACATCCATGGGATTCTGTTAACATGCATGACTCTTCATATGCACCATGCTTATATTTCTAGTTACCTGAAATATCTGAAACAGGCAAATCCACAGGGACGAAGCCAATTAGTTGATTCCTAAAAGCAAGAGGAAGTGGGGGCAAGTACTATGGATTCTTTTTTTTTTTTTGAGACAGGGTCTCACTTTGTAGTTCAGGCTGGCCCTGAGCTCACTGTAGCCCAGGCAAGCTGAGGCGAACTCAGCAATCCTCCTGTCTCTGCCTCCCGAGTGCTGGGAAGACAGGCGTGAGCCACCACGCCCGGCACTGTGGTATGTGGTGTTGATGGCTGGTGGGTGAGTCACCACGCCCAGCACTGTATGTGGTTACCGGGTCGAACTCAGGATCATGGGCTTGCTAGGCAGGTGGTGGAACCACTGAGCTAAATCTCCGGTCCTATGGATTCTTTTTGACATGCTGGAATTCTTTTTCTGGTTCTAGGAGTGAAACTCAGGACTTCGTGCTTGCCAGGCAGGCGCTGCACCACTGAGCTACATCCCATGCCCTTGGGTTTGGTTTTTTTTTTTTTAGCTTTTGGAGACAAGGTCTCAAATTTGTAGTTTAGGCTGCTCTTAACTCACTGTGTAGCCCAGGCAGGCCTGAACTCTTAGCAGTTCTTCTCCTCTGCCTTCCAAGTGCTGGGATTATAGGCGCGAGCCACCACACCTGGCTATAAGGATAGGATTTAAAATTTTTTTTTCCTGGGTCGAACTCAGGCCCTTCTGCTTCCAAGGTAGGCACGGTACCACTTGAGCTGGCCCCTGGGGATGTGTTTTTTTGTGTGACAGGGTCGTGATGGTGTGGCCCAGTTTTCAAACTCAAGATCCTCCTGTCTCGGCCTCCCCAGTGCTGGGATTACAGGCCTTTGTCACTACCCCTGGCCTGAAATTGATACTTTACAAGGGGCAAACTGGGTGTGGGTGAGCACAGCACACCTGTGATCCCAGGGCTTGAAAGGCTGAGGCAGGAGGATTTCTGTGAATTTGAGGTCAGCCTGAACTACATAATGAAATCCTGGCTCAAAAAAACAAAACATGGGCCCAGGATGTAGCTCAGGGCCGCCACGCCTACCTGGTCCTGAGTTCAATCCCTGGTACCAAAACCAGAAAACCAGGAGGGTAATTTTATACTAAGTGCATTATTATCTCAATTAGGGATAATAAAACATGTTTCACCATGATGGGGATGTAAAGGGAGGGGCAGGTAATCAAGGTAAAAATTTAACAGCTGGGAAAGCCAGCTAGAGGGGGCCTGGGCCTCCACCTGGATCTGGATATTTGCCCTCCGGGAAACGCCTCAATCACAAGTGGAGAGAGCTAGTGCGCAGGTGCGAGCCCTTTGACCTTTTCCCTTGTGCCTCTAGGCTGCGCTGTGACCACCTCGCTGGCTGTGGTAGCTATCCCAGGCTGAGGCGGGAGGATCTCAAGTTCAAACCCAGTTTGGGCAATATAGCGATTTAGTGAGACCCTGCCTCAGAATAAGAGCTAAAAAATAGGCTGGGGGTGTAGCTCAGTGCGGAGGCCCTGGGTTCAATCCCCAGGACTGAAAGAAAAAAAAAAAGGATGAGGATGTGCTGTGAATGTATAAAATGAACACTTGGGGGGGCCGGAGATTTAGCTCGGTGGATCCCGGCGGCTGCCTTGCAAGCGCAATGGTCCTGAGTTCGATCCCAGTAACCACATACAATGCTGGGCGTGGTGATTCACGCCCACCAGCAATCAGTACCACATACCACAGTGCCGGGCGTGGTGGCTCACGCCTGTCATCCCAGCACTCGGGAGGCAGAGGCAGGAGGATTGCTGAGTTTGAGGCTTGCCTGGGCTACGCGTAGTGAGCTCAGGGCCAGCCTGAACTACAAAGCGAGACCCTGTCTCAAAAGAAAAAAAAAAAAAAAAGAACACTTGGATTTTGAAAATTTAATATGCTAAAGATACAAAATATCTTGATTATGTATTACAGAAATCAGACTGTTGTGGATCTGTTAATAAAATATATCATTAAAAATTAATTTCATGTTTCCTTTTACTTCCTAAACTGTGACCATTAAAAAATTTTAAAATCACGTATGCGGCTCGCTTTGTTTCCCTTGGCCCGCGCACATGGGGTGGCACTGGTGTCCTGGGGGAGAAAATGTCTCCGTGCGGGGTCCCCAGCCCCCCGAGCGGGGAGGGGGCGTGGCTGCGGCCGCAGCCCTACCCCGAGAGGAGCCCGGGGCGGGTGTCCCTTCCCTCGTGGGCCGAGAGATGGACGCCTTTGTCACCAGATCCAGGGAAAATGTCTGAAATGTGACTAATTAAAAAAAAAGAAAAAACCTGCAAGCCACGGCGATTAAAAACCGCCAGAACAGGGTGGGCGTTTTATGTAACGCGTGGCGCTTCCACTCTTCAGGCGGGACTCCGGGGGGCGTCGCGGGGGTCACGCACCCGTTCCGGAGAGCCTGGCCCTCGCGCTCGGGGGCCCGGAGCGGGCGAGCCGGGGGGCGGAAACTTCGCCAAGTTCCTCCGGCGCCCGGCGCCTAGGTCAGCGCCCGGCCCGCAGCGTGGCCGCCGGGGCGCCCGTGCCCGGGGCTGGCAGGCCTCCCGCGTTTGTCAGTCTCCCAGGAGCCTCAGGTCCCCAAAGGGTTAAAAACCACTTCATCCCGGCGGAGACATGAAATGTATTCGAAATCAATGACAAGAACGGGTTATTCTAATTCTGGGGCACAGCCAGGCCGGGGCATCTGGAATGATCTACGCGCTTTAAAAAAAAAAAAAAAGGACCTATCGCCACCATTTTCTCCAGGTAATTTTCCATCCCAGCCCCCACAGCCGGGAGCGGAGAGTAGTTCTCGGGCCCCGCGGGCCGTGGCGGGGAGCAGCCGCCCGGGACGCCCCGCAGCTCTGTGCAGACGCCGGCGGCCGCGGGGACCCCAGCCCCCCAAACTTTGCCAAGTTGCGGGCGGGCGGGCGGGCGCGCGGGGCGGGGGCGCGGCCGCGGACGGAGCCGCCCCTGACTTCGGCCGCCCCCTCCCGGCCCGGGCCGGCGCCGCGCTCGGCTCAAAGTTTGCGGCCGCCCCTGCGCCCGCCGATGCCTGGGCGCCCGGCGGCGGGGAGCGACGGCCATATTTGCCGGTGCGGCCCGAGCCGCCGGCAGCCAAAAGTGCGCGGGCGCTCGGCGGGCGCTCGGACGGGCGCGGGGGCCCGGGCGCCGCTGTCGCCGTCCTCGCGGCCTGGCCCGGCTGCACGGGGCGCGCCCGCCGCCCGCGGGGATGTCGTACAAGCCGAACTTGGCCGCGCACGTGCCCGCCGCCGCCCTCAACGCCGGTGAGTGGCGCCCCTCGCACGCGCCCCGCGTCGCCAACTTGGGGTCCGCGCCCCCGGGTGGCGGCGGCCGCGGGCTGCGGCTCCGGGGTCCCGGCCGGGCAGCGGCGCCGCGGTCGCCATGATCCCCGCGCCCGGCCGCCGAAGTTCGCGTGCGCCCCGCGCTCCTGGTCGTGGGGCCGGGAGCTGCCCGCGCCGGTGGCCGGGTGGCGGGGCGCGGGGCGGGCTTTCTCCGGCTCCTTCTCCGCAGGCTCCGGGCGGCTCGGCGAGGGCCCCTGCCGGCGGGAGGCGGGAGCGGCCGGGCGCGGGGCGCGGGTCAGGCCCGGCGGTGGGCGCGTGTGGGGCCGGCCACGCGGGGCCGGGGGGCCCGGGAGCCGGGCTTCGCCACTCTGGGGGAAGGGGACGCTGGCGGCCGGGCGTGGGGACCGAGTCCGGGCAGGGACGCGGCCGACGGGCGCAGAGGGCAGAAGTTGGGGAAGAGCCGCGGCTGGCGGGGCGGGGGACAGCGATGGCCGGGACCCGGCCCCAGGGCCCCACGTGCGGCCTCTGCGGGAGCCGAGGGACCGTCCCCTCCCTCCCGGGAAACTCCTCTCGAAGTTGTCGGATGGCGCCGGCCGTGCCCCAGGGCTCTCCCCGGCCACCGAGGGAGCCGTGGGGAGAGGGCGGACCGGAGTGACGGCGGAGGCGCCCGGCGTTAAGCCCGCCCGGGCTTCTCCCCCTGCAGACCCTGGACTGGGGACAGATTTCCCAAAACAGAGAGGTGCGCCGGGCGGGGGCGGAGGGGGCAAAGGCCTGGGGGGGAGGGGACGGCCCTGCTGGTCAGAAACGCCACGCTGGCGGCCACCTCAGGTCTGGGGCCTGGTCTCCGAGTGCTGGCCCTAGAACTCCAGAATCCCAGGAAAAGCCAGGTGTGTGTGCGCGTGTGTGTGCGCGCGCGCCTTTTAATTTAACTTCTTGGGCAGTGATATTTGGGGTTTGGAAAGGGTTAAGAGCGGGGTGCCAGAGGGGGGAGTTGAAATGCTCACTGTGGTCTGAGTCCCCAAGGGCAGCAGCCACTGTGCCGCCTCCACCAGTCCTCACCTCTTTGGGGTCCACGAACCTTACTTACAAAGAGCGGCTTTGTTGCCAGGTACGGTTTCCCGCGCGCCTTCTCCACTTACCCCGGGTGGGAAGGGCTGGGGTCCCGCTGCCAGGCTGCCCAGGATGAGCGTTGTCAGGTTGCCCTGGGGGACCTGGGGGCCGGGACCCCCAAACGGGGACTTTTGGGGTCTGGGGGTCACAGTGAGAGGCACCCCTGGCCCCTGCAGTGCTGTTCTGGGCTGGCCAGCACCTGTCTGCAGTCTCCTGGCTCCTGCCAGGGGCAATCCAGGGCCGCACCAGGGACCCAGGGCCCTGACATCTGGTGGGGGCTGCCCCTCTCCCCAGCCCCTCTGCAGAGAGCCCGCGCCGGGCCATCTGCATCCAAGATGGACTCTCGCTGTTGTCATCCCCCCTCACGCCCTCCGGCCCTGCCTCCTGCTCCTGGCTTGCCAAGCTGCAGCCTGGCCTGCGGTGGCAGTGGCGGAGTTAGACAAAGCCCCCGCCACCCCCGCCCGCGAGCCCCCCCACCCTGGGCGCCCCAAGTGGCGGGAAGGCCGCCAGCTCCCCAGGCCCAGGCTGCTCTTTGTCTGGTGTGGGGGCGGGGAGCCCGCCTGGCCCCAGGAGCTTCCTGGCCTCTGCCAGGCCGGCTCTGCACACTGCGCTCATTGTCTGCGATGCTCCTGGCCGGCCGGCCGCGCCCCTGCCTCTGCAGGAAGGAGTGGGCGAGCGGCACTCCAGCCCATCCGCCCGCTCTGCCCAGGGCCGGACACCGCCCTCCACACTGAGTAAGGGACTGGCCTTGGCATGGCGTCAGTCACCTGCCACTTGAGCCAGCGTCTGAGCCACTGCTCTGCCCGCCCTGCAGTCAGTGGGGTGATTTCTCATCCCTCCTCTCTGTCCCCCTCCACCTAATCCCAGTGCCCCCGCACTTTGAGCTCGAGACCTTCTCTTGGGGAGCATCGCCTCCAGGATGTGGAGAAACTGAGGCTCAGAGAGGCGAGCCTTTGTCAAAAGCCACACAGCCAGGTCTGGTTCCTGGTCTCAGAGGGAGGAGGAACAGGGAGATGACAGACAGAGGGGGTGTCGAGGGAGAGGCCAGGCGCTGCGCCCCTGCACGTGCTGGGGCCTGGCCGCCTCGGGTGCCCAGGGATGCCAGGGCAGCGCTGCCTGCACCATCAAGCAGCCCGCACCGGCCACCTTCAAAGGCTTGGGACCTTGGGGTTTGGCCTGAGAGGGGCTGGGGGCCGCCCCTGGCTCTTGGACCGTGCCAGCCGCTGCCCAGGGCAGTTGCTGCAGATGGCGGTCCCAAGCAGGTTGTGATGAGTTCGTCCCCGTCCTGCACACCTCCCAGCAGCACGGTGGCTCATCTGCACTTGAGAGCTGTGGAAACTGAGGCTCTCGGACCCACAGTGCTGCCCCAGCCCCGGGTCTGAATCCATGCCCGGGTGTCAACCTGGGCCCTGACAGGAGGTCAGGGCAGGCCCGAGGCTCAAGGACGCTGTGGGTCACCTCAGTGCTGTGTGTCTGGGGTGTGGGGCTGGAGCCCCTCCCCCTCCACAGCCTGAGCTTTTGAACTTCCTTCCTTCCCTTTCCCCTCACCCACACCAGATGCAGCTGGTTGCTCGTCCAGCCTGGCACCAGCTGTCCATCCCTGGGCCAAGTCCGCAGAGCCCGCTGTGTGCGTGAGACAGAGGCTGTTTGGCTCTGGGGGCGGCGGGCGGGCAGCTGCTGAGGAGGATGAGGTGGATTCTCCATGGTTACCGCTGTTTGTGATTCTGCAGGACGTCCGCCACCTGCTAATGGCCACTCGGATGCCATTATGCCTCTGCCTGCCCTCCACAGGCCTCCCCCGCCCCCTGCACCCCAGAGATGGTGACTGGGCCGGGCCACAGGTCCTGCCTGGCCCCTGATGCTAGCCCTAGACAGTGGCCTCGCATGCTGCATTGTGCCCGTGCATCCTGGGTGGCACAGACTTGGGAGTCCCGTCCCTCCTTGGGGGCAGCAGGTTTAGTGGTTGACTGAGGGCTTTGTCTGGCACACAGGGAGGCTGCCATGTTGGAGCCTTGGCTTCGTGTGCAGTGCTCTTTCACCAGCCTGTCCCTGCTGTGGAGGCCGGCTCCCAGGAGCTAGGCGGCTTCCCCATGGGATGAATCTGAGCCCGGTTGGCCCGGCCTTGGCAGCAGGTGGGCTTTGTGGCAGAGATGTGGCTCTGGACCGCCAGGCCGTGACAGGCAGGGGCCGAGGACAGGTGACTGCAGGGATTAGCCTGAGAGCAGCCTCAAGCCATCTTCGGTGGGAACCCCCGCTTGGAAGGTGTGCACGGTGGCACGGGGCTGTGTGCGTGGTCCCTGTGTGCGCTGAGGTACGGTGGGCTGGGGCCAGGTGGTTCTTGTCAGTCACTGGCCACTGGAAGGCGGAGCACAGCTCGGTGGCATGGGAAGCCGGGAGACCATTGTTGCGGGACTGAGCCTGTCCACCTTGCGTGCACCCAGGAGACCCCTGACCCTTCTCTCCCCTCTGTAGCTGGAAGTGTCCACTCGCCCTCCACCAGCATGGCCACGTCCTCCCAGTACCGCCAGCTGCTGAGTGACTATGGGCCGCCTTCGCTCGGCTACACCCAGGTACAGCGGAGTGCTGGGCCCGGGGCAGGGCCGGGGTGGGCTGAGCACTGCGGAGAGCAGAGGGGGCAGCACAGGAAGCCCAGGCCTGCAGGCCACAGGGACACACCAAGGCCACCACCACGCGTCTCTCATGGGCCACTCCTTCCTGTTTCGTGTTCCTTCTGGGCTCCGGACTTTGAAGCTGGACAGGCGGGTTTCTGCTGCCTGAGCTGGTGGTGATGTGCGGTCCCGAAGCGGCTTGCTTCATCCCTGGATCCACCATTACAAGCTGGGGCCCCCGTGGCAGCCTCGGGCAGCCTGGGTCCTTAGCTGTCCAGTGGAGCAGTCCCAGGACCAGCCTCAGGGAGGACCCAGTCTGGGACGGGGTGGCAATCCAGACCCTGGAGCTGTTGACGGCTACCAGATTCCTGGCCTTCGGCGGACCCAGCCAGCATCCTGGGGTCGCATGGAGCTGCTTCTCTGTGGGCGTGGCCTCGACATGGCCTGTGGCTCGCTCGCCATGTACCTCCAGGCCACCGTGCCCTGCCAGGTGGTGCTATCCCCCAAGGAAAGGCGAGTGCAGGGTCGAAGCAGGACTGGCAGAGCAAGCAGCAGTGGCTGCAGGAAGACAGCCCAAGGCACAGCCTGGATCGAGGTCTTGCGCCAGCCGTGTGGCTCTGGAGCTGGGAGATGCAGGAGTCCCGGTGTGGTGGCCACGTCTGGGCACTGGGCTGTTGCAACAGAAGCAGCAGGTCCTGCCTGTGGGGTGCAGCTGGCTGGTCTGTGGTGCCTGGGGCCCGGCAGGCCCAGGAGGAGACGGCAGTGGTGGCCGAGCCGGGCATCCCCTGACCTCAGTGCTTATATAGGCTGAGGGTGCGGGACTGGGAACCGAGTGTGGCGTGGCTGGAGAGGGGCAGGCGCGTTGGGTGCACCTTGGGCCTCTTCTGGGTACCTGGTGGCTGTGGTCTCATCCAGACCAAGGCAGCCTCTGCCCTCCCTGGCCGTGGGCACTGCATCCCCAGGGGACTCCCGAGCACTCTCCAGGTGGGGACCCCGATCAGGGACAGCAGGGCGAGCAGCAGCCTCCTCTGTGCAGTGGCCCCAGCCCCAGCCCATGTCCTAACAGACCAGACTGCTGGCTAGGACGGTGACCGTGGCGTTGGGGTCAGGTTCCGTCCGTGTCGTGACCTTCCTTCCCTCTGATTCCAGGGAACCGGGAACAGCCAGGTGCCCCAGAGCAAATACGCAGAGCTGCTCGCCATCATTGAGGAGCTGGGGAAGGAGATCAGACCCACGTACGCGGGGAGCAAGAGCGCCATGGAGAGGCTGAAACGGGGTAAGCTCGCAGGGACTCCACCAGCTGGAGCCTTTGCTTACGGTCAGGGAGGGGTCTTTAGAGTTGGCATGGTGGTGCACACCGGAAGTCTCAGCGGCTCGTGAGGCTGCGGCAGGGAGATTCAAGTTCAAGGGCCTTATGAGTAACCGACAGTCAGTGAGACACTGCCTCAAAGTAAAACTTGAAACAGGGCTGGGGATGTACCTCAGTGTTCCCTGGGCTTAATCTCCAAATATCAAGCGGGGAGTAAAAGGACAAAAGAAAAGGTCTGATTTGCTGGGGACCCATTGGAGATGGGTGGGGAAAGCCCGGGCTGGGCAGCTGGGTGTGCAGGGGCTGGCTCCCCCACTGCTGTCACGGAGGGCACCCACGCACCTCCTGATCAGGACTGAGCCCGGGATCTTTCCAAAATAGGAATCCTTAGCCAGAAGTGGCATCCCACACCTGCGATCCCAGCACTCTGGGAAACTGAGGCAGGAGGGTGGTTTAGTGAGGCACTGTCTCAAAAAAAAAAAAAAATCTGGAGATCTGGGAAGGCAGCTTGATGCAAAGGCCCCGGGTCCCATCTTCAGTACTGAAAACAACAGAAATCCTCCCGTCCCTCCACCTGGCATACGAGGCAACAAGCTACCTACCATCCTCTTCCTGCCTTGCGAGCCCCGTCTGCTGGGATACCGTCTTCCACCAATTGCTTCAAAACCAGCTATCCTGACCCAAGGTCAGACCCTTCCCTGGCCCCGCAGTGAGGAGGTGACGGCAGAGGATGCTGCAGACACCGAGGGGCCCTTAACTCCAGGCCAACCCAGCCTCCGCCATAGTGTCACCCAGGGCCAGCAGAGCAGGAGCCTGTGCAGCCCTGCTGGCAGCCACACGCAGGCTAGCGAGTGTGTCCCAGGGGTTAACACACTGATAAAGCCGTGGGAGTCAGGCTGCCCCTGAACTCACTGTGTAGCCCACATTGGCTTCGAACTCATGGCAGAACTCCTGCCTCACCATCCTAAGTACTGGGGTCTAGATGTGTACCACCATGGCTGGCAGGGCTCCTTTTAGCTTCTGGTGACCTGGAGGTATCAATCCTCATGCCCTCTGGGCGATGTGTATTTAGCATGAGCGACATTCTTAGCATTTTTCTTTTTTTTGTGTGATACCAGGGTTTGAACTTTGGCCCTTGTGCTTTCAGGATAGGTGAATGATACCGCTTGAGCTAAATCCCTGGCCCTTCATAGTGTGTATTAAAATGAGCTCAAGCTGGCTGTGTGTGGATCCTGTAATCCCAGCGCTCGGGAAGCTGAGGCAGGAGAAATGCCACAGGTTTGAGGCCAGACTGGGCTAGAGTGAGTTCAAGGTCAGTCTGAACTACATAGTGAGACCCTAACTCCAAAAACAAAAAAAAGTTCATTTTTCATGAAGTTCAGTAGAGGCAGAAAGAAAACAAAGGCAACCAGCAAACCAGAGGTGGGGGGTGAGCGTAAGAGAGTCCCTGAAGAACCCGGAGACCGGAGTGGCGTCCTCTGGACCTCAGCCCGTGCAGCTACACCTGCCTGAGCTCGGCCACGCCCTGTCGCATCAGCTCACGGCACCTGGTGCAGCCGCACTAACCTGCCCTCCCATGTACTGCGCATCAGGCTATGGGCAGGATGGGGTTGTTAGCGTCCCCTAAAGCCACCTGTGTGTTTAGGTGTCCTGATGCTGGAACTTTGGTTTCGAGGCAGGGTCTTACTGCATTGGCCAGGCTGGTCTTGAGCTCCTAGTTGCAGTCGGCCTTCCTGCCTCAGCCTCCCGAGTAGCAGGACTCACAGGCAGGACCCCCTTGCCTGGCTACCCGACTGTGTGCAGGACCCGGGTACCGGCTCAGAGGGCCCGGCCTGGCTGACCGTGGCTCTGCTTCCGCAGGCATCATCCACGCCCGAGGGTTGGTCCGGGAGTGCCTGGCGGAGACCGAGCGCAACGCCAGGTCCTAGCGGGAGCTGAGCCAACACCGCCGAGGAACTGCAGCCAGCCCTGTACAGCGCAGCTGGTTCCGGAAATGTCAACAGTTCAGTTCTCTTCTGCCACGTCCGCTAGGCTCTGAACCTACAGTCTCAGAGAAAAAGACCTCCCAGGGAATTAGGTTTGCATCTGGCATAGTTAGACCAACCCAGGGTTGTTTTGACCATTAAAAGATGCACGTGACATTACTTTACGGCAAACTGCTGTTTGTGCCCAGGATCCCGATGTCCCCTCCTCTTCTCTGTTGAATACATCCACACCTGCCAGGGCATTCTTCGCTCCTTGCCATACACCCTACCGACTTGAGGACGCGGTTCTGCCATCCTGGTGGCATGCTTTACCCAGCAGCTGGTCCCGCTGGCTACACGGGGTAGACCCTGCTGACACACTCTGCTTCTGCATTTGCATGACCTAGTGCTTTGAAGTCAGTTCTAAAAATGCACAAGTTATAAATACAGAAGAAAGAGCAACTGACCGCCCCTAACAAGGACCCTGGACACTTTCGTATGAAGACTGTAGATTTCAGTTCTGCATTTGTTGTAAGTTGATTGAACATCCAGAAGAAAACGACTAAAACTGTTTGCATCTTTGTATGTATTTATTACTTGATGTAATAAAGCTTATTTTCATTAACAGTTTGTCTTAAGCTCTGGGTTTCTTGGGAAGTTCTGAAGCACAGTCTTAAAGCTGCATTTTTTTTGGCTTACTTTTTTTTTTTTTTTTGGAGACAGGGTCTCGCTTTATAGTTCAGGCTGGCTCTGAACTCAATATGTAGTCCAGGCAAGCCTTGAACTCAGCAATCCTCCTGCCTCTGCCTCCTGAGTGCTGGGATGACAGGCGTGAGCCACCACGCCCGCACTGTGGTATGTTGTGTTGATTTTTGGTGGGCGTGAGTCACCATGCCCAACATTGTATGTGATTACTGGGGATTGAACTCAGGACCTTGCGCTTGTGAGGCAGGCGCCGGAACCACTGAGCTAATCTCCGGCCCTTGGCTTACTTTTTGAGACAGGATCTCACTGTATATAGTCCAGGCTGGTCTCTCACTTGTGGTGATCCTCCCGCCTCAGCCTACTGAGTGCTGGGATTATGGGCATGCATCAGCATGTTTAAAGCAATTTCTAGTGAGAGGCTGCAGATAACCTGTTGGTGTTTCCCCGCCTGCCAGAAACTCCTAGTATGCTGCTGGTGTGGTGCGCCTGGCTGGGGAGCTCTCGCATGTGCCTGTCAGGGTGCGCTGACAAGGCCAGGCTGCACACGTGCTCACAAATAAATGAGATAACGGGAGGCAGCGAGACTGCCCTCACAGTGGCCATCGCCCGCCACAGTCCTCCACGTGCAGTCCCCTTGCCGCGAGGCCCTTGGCAGTTAGCCCTGACTGTCACGACAGAAAGTACGGCTGGGGTGCAGCTCAGTGGGGCACCTCTGCATTTGATCCCCAAGACCCAAAACAAGGGGACAAAACCCTCGCCACACGTCAGTGCACAGGGAGTGAGACGTCTTTCTACTTGGCCCTGAAACATTATTTGGCAACAACAGTCTATTAACAAGCTAATGGCAAACGGGCACGTATCTTCGGAACAACCTCACCATCACCTCATAGCCTCTAATCTCACAGGAGAGATGACCGTTGAGACAAGTTTTTACTGTGTAGTTCAGGCTGGGCTTGAACTCACTATGTAACCCTGGCCGGCCATGAATCGCATCAGTCCTGCTTCAGATCCCTAGTGCTGGGATTATAGGAGTGCGCTGCCACGCCCAGCCTAAATTCTTAGTAACATCGAGCAGTAGCACCCAGTGCATGACCGGTCACCACTAAATGCTCTTTAATATCTGACTGATTTCTCCATGAAAACAGACCTTCCCAATAGTAGTTCCCCAAAATCTTGTTTTGGTACCAGGGAGTCAACCCAGGACCTTGCCCATAGGAGGCAGGTGTGGTGCCACTGAGCTAAATGCCTGGCCCCTTTTACAAATATTTTTATTTCTAAGCACTTTTTTTTTTTTTTTTTTAAGGCAGAGACCGATAGTCCAGGTAGCCTTAAACTTGCAATTCTCTTGCCTCGGCCTCCTAAGTGCTACTACTGCAGATAGGTGCCACCAATCTTGGCTTCCAGGCATAGTGATGTACATCTGTGGTCCTTGCTACATGGGAAGCTGAAACAGGAATATCTTGAGCTCCAGGAATTGTGCCAGCAGTGAGATCTCGTCTGTTTATTGTTTTGTTTTTCTAATTGTTGGGGCATTGAACACAGGGCTGAATGCATGGTGGGCCAGCGCTCTCTCACTGAGCTATACTTCCAGCAAAGAGAGTCTATTTCTTAAAGAAACAAAGATCAAGAAAAAACCCTGGGGGGAGGGCGGAGCAGAGGGTTAGCTCAGTGGTTCCGGCGCCTGCCTTGCAAGCGCAAGGTCCTGAGTTCGATCCCCGGTAACTACATACAATGCTTGGTGTGGTGACTCACGCCCACCAACAATCAATACCACAAACCACAGTGCCAGGTGTGGTGGCTCACACCTGTCATCCCAGCATTGGGGAGGCAGAGATAGGAGGGAGGATTGCTGAGTTTGAGGCTTGCCTGGGCTACAAAGCGAGACCCTGTCTCAAAAAAAAAAAAAAAGAAACAACCCTGGCTGTGCATGGTGTCCCACAGTTGTAATCCCAGCTATTCAGCAGCCTGAGGCAGGAAGATTCCAAGGATCTGGTCTCAAAAAGGGCTGGGGATGTAGCTCACAGCTAGAGTGCTTCTGGGTTCAGTCTCCAGCCCTGGGAAACAAAATGAGTCTACCAGGCGGCCTATAAGCCGCATCACTTCCACTTCCCCGAACAAGTACGATACCTCCTCGGACAGGGTCGGGTTCCTTGTGATTGTTCACAGTTCTGTTCCTGAGGTGTGCATCCATATCTGCTCTAGCTCTGTCTGTTACTTATTTCTTTAGGGTTTTCAAACAGGGTCTCGCTATGTAGTTTAGGCCCTGAACTTGTGGCGATCTTCCTGCCTCTGCCTCCCGAGTGCCAGGGTTCCAGGTGTGCGCACCACACCTGCCCTGGTCCCTCATATACAAACCTGGGACTTGCCAGGTATTCTTCCCTGGACACTTTTTGGCTAATTCAGTTGGAATTGGCAGTTTTTCCCACTGTGGAATTTTGACTTGATTCCTGTAGTTCTTTCAGTAGTTTCTTCTTTTCTAGTGTCTCCTTTGCTCTTTTCTTCCTTTCTTGCTTTTTCTTCTCTGCCTCTCGTTTCTCCCTGTACACAGGACTGTTTTCACCATTGTAGAAAATATCCACTTTCTCTTGTAGGATTTTCCGAGCCAGCTTCCTGTTTTGGTCCACAGATCTTGTCTGGTGGCACTGGAAGACATGAGGTGACACGGGGAATGTCACAGAGTGCCAGGAGTGGGGCTTGGCCCTCACTCCAGCCCCACCCCTTGATGGGTGGGGGCTGGGCCAGCAGCCAAAGCAGTAAAGACCAGACCCCCTGCCTCTTTCTGCACTCCACTTACATTAAGTGACTTTCATTTGATTGTTCTTTGCTCTTTTCTAGACAGTGTCTCACTATGTAGTCCAGACTGGCTATAAACTCAATATATGGCCCTAGTGGGCCCTGAACTCATGGTGATCCTCCTGCCTCAGCCTTCAGGTTACTGAGGTTACAGGTGTGCACCGCCATGCCTGGTTGTGATGACTCTAACAATTTTTTGGTGGTTGTTTATGAGCAATAATAGCCTTCAAATAGTCTCTAAATAATTATGAAAACATTAATTGAGCCCTGCCTGGGCTACACAGTGAGTCCAAGGCCAGCCTGAACTGCATAGTGAGACCCTGTCTCAAAAACGTAAATAAATAAAAGATGGACTAAACTGGTGGTGTTGAAACTGTGTCACACAAGCTGCAGCCGGGTGTTTGTGTCAGGAAAGCTCTAAAAGGTTTGGCGTCAGAGGACTGGGCCAGCCGGGGCCCAGCTGTGGCTGGGGTCACGGAGCATGTGCCTTCTAGTCAGGCGCAGCACCCAGTCAGGACACGTGCTCGGTCCTATTGGTCTACGGGCAGCCGGCGCGGCAGGGCAGGCGCAGCTCTGAGCCAGGTCCCTGAGGGGCCCGACAAGATTTTCTGTCAGGTTTCAGGGTTTCACCACTCATGAGTGAGTTTTTTCCAACGAGGAAAAGTGATCAAGTTTTTCCTTGAAAGGTCGGCCGTGGAGCCCAGGGGTGAACGCAGGGGCTGTGCCTTGGGGACAGGGCTGAGCCCTGTGATGGATCCACAGTGCCCTCCACTGCCGGGCTGCCAGAGCAGGTACCCAGGTGCTGTACCTTCACCACGAGCCCCGAGGGCACATGCTTCAGCACCACACAGTTGCTGGTCTTGTTGGTGGCCTGGCCGCCCGGCCCGTGTCCCTTCACAAACTGCTCCTGCAGCTCACTCTCGTCCAGGGGCAGCAGGGCGGGGTAGTCCTTCCTGCCAGCTGCCTGCAGCACAGCGGCGGCTCCTCCCGGGGACAGCAGCACCCGCTTTTCCCCGAGCCTGAGGCCCTGAGTCCCCGAGCATGCTCTGGCCAGCACTGCAGGACCTCGAAGGAAACCGAGGGTGTTCATCAGGGATGTGGGCTGCTGGTTCAAGGCCTAAGGCAGACAAGGAGAAGGCCAGCTTTTCAGTGAGAGCCTTAATTCTCAAGAAGATGCTTCAGATGCAGAACCAGGTTTCCATATGGTCCAAATGGGGGGCACTGGGCCAAGTGTGGTGGCACACGCCTGTGATCCCAGCACTTGGGAGGCCAAGGCAGGGGGATCAACATGAATTTGAGGCCAGCCTGGGCTGCACAGTGAGTTTAAAACCAGCCTGAGCTACACAGTGAGACCCTGTCTCATAAAAGCAAACAAAAACAATCACATGAGTAATATCCATCTTCCTGGTGTAACTAGTCAGCAAGACACAAGGCTGTCTGGCTCCGCCTCACCCCATGTTCTCACTGGCCCAGGCCCTGCCAGCCTATAAATACTTCCGGCTAACAGACCAAAAATATCTCCAGGCACCAGAGGTTTTGAGTGTGAAATCCAAATAAGGCTACAATTTAATAAAGACACGTGAAACAGTACATCAAGCAAGAATTAGGATCTGAGTGGAGCGACAGCGTTTAGGCATTGGCACACCCGGATTCAGAAGGTAAAGAATCTCCGACAGTCTGACACAGTAAACTTTCCTATCAGTCAGTGTCACGATGGTTTTTGAATATTTCCGGTTTTGGGGACCTGAATGGGAACACGTGTTCCCCGGGACGCGCTGCCAGTAAAGTAACCCAACTGGTTGTCCTCATCAGGATCACCAGACCCCAGCGTTGGGAGAGGTGCCATGGGGCCCAGACACCGCAGGAGTGCAGCGAGCAGTCTGCGGCTGAAATGCGCCGGACTCTGGATTCGAGGGAGCGGCCGTGCTGGTTAGAGAGCAGGCTCTCAAGGAGCAAGGTTTTGCGGATCGAACCCGGGGGCTCGTGCACGCTCAGCACACATCTGACCACCGAGTCCAGCCTGGGCCCTGGAGAGTGCTTCTGACAAAGGTTTAAACAATCATCTGAGACTTGGCGTGAGGTTGCAACAACTCCACCGATGAACAGGACAAGGAATAATGGGCAAGAAGGAGGTGA
>PVIC010007460.1:0-50964 GCA_004025085.1 Thryonomys swinderianus | reverse complement strand
AAAAAAAAAAAAAAAAAAAAAAAAAAAAAACAGAGTCAAATAGGTCACAAATACATGAATATATTATCTTTTCTCTGGTATGAGAAACTGAAGATGTTAATGAGTTCTAGAATGTATGATGGATACTGTGAAATAGAAAATGTTCAAAGGGAAATGGGATGGAGAGTGAGTAATGAGGGGTAAGAAAAAATGTGATGGTAATAAAAAAGAGAAACAAAGCTTATGTATTTAGGGGGCAGGGGTTGTGGGGTGGGTAAGGGAAATGAGAAATCATGTCATATACTGGTACAAATTCTCAATATTGAGTGTGATCATGATGCGTATATACAATGTACCAATAAAGATTTTTAAAACGGACTGAAAGACACTAGCTCATATAGGAATACCTTTGGTTCCCCCTCTACTTTCCTATATGTGTTGCCAAAGTGAGTATGCCATTTTTGACCAACCCCCATCCAGCCAAGTCCAAGACTTGTTAAGGAGATCGAGTATAACCATCCCCTAGCCAACCCTCAGCTGTAGTTGTAGATTACTATTTATTTGGGTACACACGACTGCAGTGGTGTCAATGACCAGACACAAATGATTATCTTCTTGGGTTTTCACAAAGAATTGCAGACGCATTTACCATCTCCAATGGACAGAAAAACCCACTGAACCCAGAGAAAAGTTCACTCAGCTACTCTGGGTCATGTTACTAGGCAGTAAGTGACAGAGTCAGGGTTTGAAATTAGGAATTCCAGCTCCAGAGGCCACATTCTAACAAGTATACTGAATAGTGTGAGGATGAAATGAGATTATTTTTGAAGTGCTTTTTCATTGTTAAAGCACAGTAAAAATGTAAGCCACTATTATGAGGCTGCAGGTCCTTTTCAAGCATGCTATAAAATTCTAGCTAAAATTTTTTCTTTGTTTTATTAAAAAATACCCTCAGGCAAGCACTAGATGATTTAAAATGCACTGTTCTTTAATATGGCAGTTATACAGAAAAACTGATAAATGGTGAAATTTAACATACCAGCTTACTTCTAAATTGGTGACAGACCAGTATTACTTCTTAAGCAGTTACCAAAGGGGAAAACAAAACAAAAAATAAAGCAGTAGTTTCTTGGAAGGTGTCATTAAAAATAGATTGAGGTTACAGTAAATGTAATCTGTAGCATAGATCTTACAGACAAAAAACCTGAAGTAGAAATGAATGCATTTCTTAATTTTATGATGCATTTCACACATCAGCCCACTGAACCAGAATAACCCCCAGAAATGGCAGGGAAACATGACATCTATTTCTCAGTTTCAGGAGACCTGCACATACAAATGATGCAAAATAGGAAACTGATCATCTCTCAATACTGCAATAAACATAAAAAGAAAAAATCTGAGTGTGCTAATAAGCATTAAGTTTATGAAGTGTGACTATTTACAGGGCATATTCTCTAGGGTCATGGATTTTTGAAACTCCACTTGATTTTTAAAATGTCCATGTATTAAAATCTCTCAACGCTATTATTTTCTTGAAAAATTACCTTAGTAATTTTCACTGAATCAAATGAGTAGTGAGGAACTTGACTTTGTAGAAGTGCAGGAACTAAGTTGAACAGGAGCCAACAGAGAAACTTCTTGAATTAGACCTTTCTTGAGCCTAGTGCTTAATTTTTACATAATAGACAGAAATTACACTCTTTGGAAATGGAGAAAGGAAAAGTAAACTTTAAAAATGAGAAGAAAAAAAGAAAACAAAACAAATGAGTTGGGCAGCATAGAAATAGGAAATTTTGCTTTGAAGAATATAGCCAAGACTTAAATAATTCCTACAAAGCCTATTGTTTCACAAATGTCTGCAGAAAGTCCTAGGATTCACTTAATGGGTTTTTACCTTAATTATCTGTTCCATTTAATCATTTAATAATTAGCTGATTTTCTATTTCTTCAAATATGAAGGATTTAAATGCCGGACGTGGTGGCTCTCATGCCTGTAATCCCAGCACTCGGGAGGCAGGGACAGGAGGATTGCTGAGTTCACGGCGGCTTGCCTGGGCACCATAGTGAGCTCAGGGCCAGCCTGAACTACAAAACGAGACTGTGTCTCAAAAGTAAATAATAATAATAATAATAATAATAATAATAATAATAATGATTTAAGTAGAGAAAATATGCAGAAAAGCCCTGTTAAGATAATCTTTAGATTCCCCATTATTTAGCTTTGAACATAAATCATTCAATCGTGCATTTTCATTTACTCACTGACTTAACAACAATTTATTGAATGAAATGATCATTTCTTTTTGGGAAGTTGTGCATACAAGCCCTGCTTAGACAAAATTGACCTTGATAAATTCAACTTGGGTTTTCCTTTTTTTTCCTCTCTACTACCTCTTAATAACAACCTAGTATCTTTATTATGTGGAATTCTATGATACTTGGTCTCTTCATCCTGTACTTGGTCAAACAACCTAGCTTTATAGAGTTCCTACTGAATTTTACATCATTTTCCTCACTATATTGTCCTAGCCTGGCAGCAATTTTCTATCTTGAGAATGTAGTCATATAACAGTATTTACAATTTTTTATACAGTCCTAAAAGTCAGAAAAAAATTAATGGGCCTGATTACTCAATATTTTATATAAAAAAGAAATTAAAAATTGGTACTCAATTGAATATTGCATTAGGGCAGGTAGATTGGTACTGCCTCCTGAGAGAACTGCTTAGAAATATGTATTAGGTTGAACTTGTGAATTCCCTATTACCTGTCAGTTATATTGCAAGTTATAAATATGCAATAGAACTGTCTACAGTCTTATCAAGAGACCTGTACAAAATTACCATACCATCGATATTAGTACTACTCCAAGCTGAGAACAACTTATATAAGTTGAACGGTCAAGTGTAGAATGAGTAAGTAAGCTGTGATGTCTTTATGTAATGAAAAAATATACAACACTCAGAATGAGCAAATTACAGCTACATGAAACAACATACCTAAATCTCAAGAACATAATGTTAAGAAAAAGAAAAAATACATAAAATGAACACTGTAGGCATCCATTTTCCTATGTTCAAAATCCAAAGTAAATAAAGCTGCAATGTGTAGGGATGAGTAGTTGTGAGGTAAAGCTATTAATAAAGTATGAAACAAGGAAATAATGTCTGTGGTAAAGAGAATAAGGGGATAGTAATGAGATGGGCATGGAAGTTTTCCAATGTCCTACCAATTTTTGTTTCTTTATTTTATGGTTATATGAATGTTCAATTTTTTTTTTTTTGAGACAGGGTCTCGCTTTGTAGTTCAGGCTGGCCCTGAGCTCACTATGTAGCCCAGGCAAGCCTCCAACTCAGCAATCCTCCTGCCTCTGCCTCCCGAGTGCTGGGATGACAGGCATGAGCCACCACGCCCGGCACTATGGATGTTCACTTTTAAGAAATCACTAAACTATACATATGTCTCTATATATTTATTTCACAATTTAAAGATTGTTTTAAATATATAAATTCCAAAAATATAAAATAAATTTAAAAAATACAAATTCTAATGTTATGTATGAAAACACCTCTACAGAATTGCCTCCTCATTGCTAGTCCTTAACCTGAGTATCTATTAATCATCATATTTTTTAAAATCATTGATTTTTATATACAGCAAGCATTCTCATGGGATCTGGAAGAATGCTGATCCCACTGACTTTGTTGGTTTCTTTTTGCTCACAGTTTCCCTTGAAGAACATACCTAACACATATGACATTATTAACTTTTTTTTTTTTTGTCTTCACCCTAGTGCAGCTTTAAGCCCTGATGAATTTCACCAAGGGCAAATCAGATAAAATGTATGACAGCAGACTCATTCCTCAACTATGGGAAAAGACTGGCTTCTCAATTTCCCAGAGACTTGAAATTCATGGTTTCAGAAGCAACAGAACTTGGTGAATGATTGGAGAGCTGAAAAATGAATATAATCCTTGTAAGAAATAAAACATTTCTATAAATTTTATACATATATACACATATGTATAATATGTGTGTATATATATATGTATATGTCAATATTCAATCATAACAGCAACGACAGCCTGTGGGTTTACCTTCATTTGGAAATGTTTTGGCCTTACCAGAATTCTATAGTACAGTAGAGAGTTTGGCAGGGGATTGAGCAACTTATCTATGGTGCTTGCTCCAACAGATTCAATTCACAGTCTTAGTAGGCAATAAAAGAAGTCTCTGGAGCATATAAAGGTTTTTCCAGGCTTAGCTAGGTGCACTGGCCATTTTATGTATTAATGCCAATCTCAAATAAATCACTTTTCTGATCTACCATGGTAGCAAACAGGATATTTCCGTCAGTGAGTGAGTGGAGGATTACTGACTTGCTGACCTTTCCTGACTGTGATAAAAGATGACTTCTTTCTTTTCAGCAATAGTTCAAAAATGGAAATTACTCTTTTAAACATAAGGTGTGAGAATGTAGTAGGGAGCCAGCTATTATTCCATAAATAGATGGAGGCAGAGGGCACCCATTGGGAAAGGGAGAATTCTCATTAAGGGTATTTTTTGAGCTCTGTCAGTGTGCATATGTTGGAATTTAGAGTGGAGAAAGGAGGAGGTAAGTCTTGACCAGATATATTTTTAAGAGTCTAATTTTATTCCTACAGCATTTAAATATAGTGTGCAAAGTATAGCACTCCTAAATGCCTGGTGCTATCTTTGCTTTTTGGACTCTTATGTTATGTCATTTTTTTCTTTTGAGGGAGTCAGAAAAAATATTTTACCTTGTATTGTTAAATCAAAATAAGAATGTAAAATAACAAGTTGTATATTTTCCCTTGATCCAGGAAATGTGACAGTGCCCAGTATTTTGCTGGTACAAATTCTCAATATTGTGTGTGGACACAATGTGTATAAAATATACCAATAAAGATTCATATTATCAAAAAAGTAGTGGGTCTTGCTGCTCAGCTACAAGAAGAGAATCTGCAAGATTGGACATTTCAGTAAATATGTCCAAAGGTCTTTGGAAGTCTTGACAATTTTACAGGAATGAAAAAAATCATAATGTAGTCTATGCAGTAATATGGAATGCTAAGTGAGCTAAAATGGCTTGTAAGTTACGCCACAATATCACTGATAGGTTCTAAGGCTTTTGGGGGCAGTTCTTGCAATCATACCAGTTGTCAGGCCAGCTCTTGTGTTCTGATATATGTGACTTAACGCACACAACTTGAAGATGCTATGCACAAAAAGGCAGGGTTAGTGTATTATGCCAGCAAATGCTTCTGATGATGAATGCGTTTATCATAAGGCCACCTGCTGTCATACAATATCAAAGACAAATATCTATCAAAGCTTAAATACTCATCAATCAACAGAAGTATACGTTTGAAATTAAACAGGAGAAAAAAGACCTCTAAAAGGGGATACTTTAGTCTCAGAATGGTAGATAATTGGACTACATATAATACTTTGTGATAAAAACTAGGCCAATCATCTCAGAACACCATTTAAATATTTTTGGTTTTGTTGCAATTAAAAACTGTCCCTACATTTGAAAATGTTTATGTCATAGTTGTACTTGAAAGTGAAACACATAAATTACCTCTGGATTTTCATGAGTAAATCATTATTATTTCCTTTAAAAATACTAACATATTTACCTTGAGGAGAATACAACAGCAAGAAGGGGAGATTTTATTTTATTTTATTTTTGAGACAGGGCCTTGCTTTGTAGTTTGGGCTGGCTCTGAGTTCACTATGTAGCCCAGGCAAGCCTGGAACTCAGCAATCCTCCTGCCTCTGCCTCCCGAGTGCTGGGATTACAGGCGTGAGCCACCACACCCAGCATTGTATGTGGTTACCGGGATTGGACTCAGGACCTTGTGCTTGTGAAGCAGGCGCTGGAACCACTGAGCTAAATCTCCGGCCCACGAAGGGGAGATTTTTATTTATCATGTCTTGTTTAATCTCTAGATGAGCTGGGAACATAAACGTGCAGAAGTTTAGGTCTTTCACTTTGGATTCAGCTGTATTTGTGTATAATGATTTATTTTCATGTGTGGGTCAGTAATTAGCCAACGAAAGATCCAATAATAATTTTAAAAGTTCATTTGTTTCTGCAACCATGAATTTCAAGTTTCTGGGAAAAATGAGAAGTACGGTGTTTTGCCATAGTCTGGAATAAGTCTGCTGCTATTTATTTCATATTAAGTGGCGTTGGTTCACCTGGGCCTAAAGCTGCAGTAAGGCGAAGGCTAAAGCAACTCCAGTTAATAGTGTGTCATATTTGTTAGGTATTGTTCCTCAAGAGAAACTGAGCAAAAAGAAACCAGCAATGGGATTATCATTCTTCTAGATCCCATGAGAATGTTGCTATTTTAGGAACTAAATCAGAGTGCCAATGTACCCCAGGGGGAAAATGAAAAACCTGTCACAATTGATTTCAGAAATTCTATGACACCTTTCACATCATCTGATAATTATTGATCTTCCTCCTTTAACAAATAACTTTGATCCTGTGGAAAAGTTACACTCAAGGGAGAGTTAGGTGAAAAAAAATCATTTAGTTGTATTTTAAAGTGAGCGAGACAACTGGAGGAATTTTTGATGGAGACTACATTGTGTTTGGTGCCCTGAGATGGAATGTGAAGTTCACTGAAAAATTTCCATGCACTTCCTAATTCTGGTTTTTCAAAACTTAGCAAAACCTGACTGTTGAAAGCTTCATCAAAAGCATCTTTGTCAAGGTTCTCCTGCCTCTAACTAAAACTGGCTTAATCAAAACAACACAGGGGTATTTTGAAGAACACAAAGCAGCCTAACCTTACTAGAAACTGAGAATACTACCTTTTTTTTTCATTTTGGATCACACATGTTCTGCTTGACTACTTGCTCCTATATATCTACTTTCTTCCTTCATTACCTGTAATTTGTCTTCTTTTCATCTCCACATATCACAAATCTCCATAGCTTATGGATTTAATTACTAGCTACATGCAGAGACCAGTTCCAGATTAATGAGCAAGTGAAACCAAAGAGGCAAGCCTATAGGAAGAATCATCTTTGCTCTAATCATCTCTGACTGGGAGTGCCAGGTCATATAGGTAAATATGACTGCCTTGCAAATCCTCTACCGTTCTCAGAGGAATCATTATGGGTACCATATATATTTCCAAACCAAACAGTCACAACCAATCAGGTTACTATATTCTCTCTCACCTGTGCAGACTTAATGGATGCAGTTATAACTAAATGACATTTGGATGAGTCAATTGTTTGATTTCCTTTTTTCTAAGTATTTTTGTCTCAATTTTAACTAATTTCAACTTCATGTTCTATTTTTTAATTCAATTCTTTATTGGTACAGTTTATATACATCTCACCATCACATATAACATTGGGGAATCTGTACCAGTATATGACACAAGTTAATTCTGATTTTTACCCATATCCCTACACACCCACACCTCCGCACCCGCTATATACATGCTTGTTTATTTTCTTTCGGAATTATATTTATTCCTTCCCCTCATTACATCCCCACAGCAAATTTCCTATGGAAATTTCCCATTTGAGAAAAACTGTCATACTATTTAGATCTCATTTGCATCTACAGGTGCTCATATCAATGAGAAGATCCAGTTTTTGCCTATCTGTGATCTATTTATTTCACTTTTCATTTATTAGTGCATCCTCCAGGTGTCTTCATTTGCACATAAATGAATAGATCTTGTCATTCTTTATGGCAGAATAATACTCCATTTATAAAAAAAAAAACACACAACTTCTTTATCCAGTCTCCAGTTGATGGGCATTTGGGTTGTTTCCATGATTGAGCTATTACGAACTGAGCTGCCATGAACAGCTCATAACTGAACAAGGGTGTACATCTGTCTTTTCAATGTGGTTTTAAAAATTCTTTTAGGTATATTCCTAGCAGGGGGATAGCAGGGTCAAATGGGACACCTAGTCCTAGTTTTCTGAGAAATCTCCACAGGGATCTCCACAATGGTTGCACAAGTCTACAATCCAACCAAGAGTGGAGAAGGGTACCTTTCTCCCCACAGCCACGTCAGCATTTATTGTTGGTTGATTTTGTAATAGCGGCCATTCTTTGTGGAGTGAGATGAAATCCCAATGTTCTTTTCATATGCATCTCTCAAGTGACCAGTGATGTTAAACATTTCTTCATATGCTTCTTGGCTTCTTTGACTTCTGCCTCTGAGAAGTGGCTATTCATTTCAGATGCCCATTTTTGAATTGGGTCTTTAAACTTGGGGAGGCTGATCTGTTTGAGTTCTTTATATATTGTAGATAATAGCTCTTTGTCTGATAAACAGCTAGTAAAGATTTTTTCCCATGTTGTTGGTTGTCTTTTAGCAGTGCCAGTGACTTCTTTTGCTGTTCAGAAGCTTTTCAGTAGGATGAGATCCCATTTGTTGATTCTTTCTGCTAGTTCTTGTGCTATAGAGGTTTTATTCATAAAGTCTCTGCCTAAGCCAATGTCTCCAAGAGTTTTACCTAGCCTGTTTTCCAGCAGGCTTATTATTTCTGTTTTAATGTTTAAGTCTCATCCTTTGTGAGTTTAGTTTTGTGCATGGTGAAAGAGATAGGTCTAGCTTTAGCTTTTGGCAGGCTAAAGCCCAGTTTTTCCAGCAACATTTGTTAAAGAGGCTGTCTTTCTTCCATTGGGGATGTTTGCCTCCTTTGTCAAAAATAAGGTGGCTTACTGTATCTGGGGTTGTTTCTGGATCTTCTAATCTATTCCACTGGACCTCGGGTCTGTTACAATGCCAGTAACATGCAATTTTTATCACAGTGGCTTTATACTAGAGTTTTAAATTGGGGATTTTAATACCCCCTGCCATGTCATGGTTGCTTAGAATTGCTTTTGCTATTCTAGGTTTCTTGTGGTTCCAGATGAATGTTTGTATGATTTTCTCTACTTCTGTGAAGTATAGCATTGGAATTTCAATTGGAATTGCATTGAATCTGTATAGTAATTGTGGGAGTATAGCCATTTTCACAATGTTGGTTCTCCCTACCCAGGAACAAGGGTTATCTTTCTACTTTCTGATGTCCTTTTCTATCTCATTTTTCAGAGTCCTATAGTTTTCAGAGTAGAGGTCTTTCACGTCCTTTGTTAGGTTGATTCCTAGATATTTCACTTTTCTGGGTGCTACTGTGAAAGGGATTGACTCCCGAATTTCTCTTTCAGTGAGTCTGTTGTTTGTGTAAATAAAAGCTGTTGATTTTTGAGCATTAACCTTGTATCCAGCAACACTACTAAATTTGGTAACTAAGTCTAGTCGTCTTTTGGTTGAGTTTTTAGGATCCTCTAGATAGAGTATGGACTGATATGGACATCAGGAAATGATGACAGTTTAACTTCTTCCTTTCCTATCTTTATTCCTTTTATATCTTTGTCCTGCCTGATTGCTATGGCTAATGTTCCCAGCATTATATTGAACAAGAGTGGTGACAACGGGCATCCTTGTCTCGTTCGTGATTTTAGTGTAAAAGGTTTCAATTTTTGCCCATTAAGTATGATGCTGGCTGTTGGTTTCTCATAAATAGCTTGTATTAAATTGAGATAAAGTCCATCAATTCCAATTCTCTGTAGGGTTTTGATTATAAATGGGTGTTGGATTTTGTCAAATGCTTTTTCTGCATCTATTGAGATAATTGTATGGTTTTTGTCCTTGAGTCTATTAATATAGTGTATTACATTGATTGATTTATGTATGTTGAACCAGCCTTGCATCCCTGGGATAAATCCGACTTGATCTGCGTGTATGATTTTCTTGATAACTCTCTTTATTCTGTTTGCCAGTATTTTATTGAGGATTTTTGCATCAATGTTCATTAGAGAGAATGGCCTGTAGTTTTCTTTTTTGGTGGGATCTTTCCCTGCCTTTGGAATCAAGGTGATGGTTGCTTCAAGGAATGAGTTGGGGAGTACTGCTGCCTTTTCAATTTCACTAAAAAGATTGAGAAGTACTGGTATTAACTCTTCTTTAAAAGTTTTGTAGAATTCATCAGTGAAGCTATCAGGACCAGGGCTTTTCTGTGTTGGTAGGTTTTTTATTACATTTTCAATTTCCCAGATTGCTATCAGATTGTTTAACATTTTTATATCCTCTTCCTTCAGCTTTGGAAGTTCATATGTGTCTAGGAATCTATCCATTTCTTCTGTATTTTCCCATCTTCTTGGAGTACATTTCATTATCCTTTGGACTTCTGGATCTGTGCTGATTTCCAAATTTTCATTCCTTTTAGCATGGATCTGAGCCTTTTTCTTCCTTTGTTTGATAAGTTTGGCTAAGGGTCTGTTGATTTTATTTATCCTTTCAAAGAATCAGCTCTTTGATTCATTGATTCTTTGTATTGTTCTCTTTGTCTCCATTGTATTAATTTCTGCTCTGATCCTTATAATTTCCTCTCTAGCATGAGTTTTGGGTTTGTTTTGCTCCTCTTTTTCTAATTGTCTGAGGTTCATCATTAGATTGTTTATTTCAGTTTGCTCTATTTTTTGAGTGTAGGCATTCACTGATATGAATTTCCCTCATAGAACTGCTTTCATTGTGTCCCATAAATTCTTGTATGTTGTGCTAGGGTTGTCATTTAGTTGTAGAAACTGTTTAATTTCTTCTTTAATTTCTTATGTGATCCATTGGTTGGTCAACAGAGTGTTGTTCAATTTCCATGTGTTTGTGAAGATCTTAGAATTTCTTTTGCTATTCAGCTTCAGTTTCAAGGCACTATGATCTGATAGTATGCAGGGGATAACTTTGATTCCTTTGCATTTACTTAAGCCTGTTCTATGGACTAGAATGTGATCTATTTTGGAGAATGATCCATGAGCAGCTGAGAAGAAGGTATATTCTCGCTTTGGAGGGTGAAAAATTCTGTAGGCATCTAATAAGTCCATTTGTTCAAAGTTTGATTTAGCTCAAGTATTTCCTTATTGATTCTTTGTCCAGTTGATCTGTCAATTTGTGACAGTGGAGTACTAAAGTCCCCTACTACTACTATTCTAATCATGGTTAACGGGCTTTTCATGTCCAGTAATGTTTGTTTTATATAGTTGGGTGCATTAGAGTTTGGTGCATGAATATTTATGACGGTTATTTCTTTTTCTTGGATACTTCCCTGTACGAGAATACAGTGACCTTCTTTATCTCTTTTAATCAGTTGGGGTTTGAAATCTATTTTATCTGGAAACAAGATAACCAGTCCTGCTTTTTTGCAGTTTCCTGTGGCGTAGAGTATTGTTTTCCAACCTTTTATTTTCAGTCTATGGGTTTCCTTCTGAATTAGGTGTGTTTCCTGTATGCAGCAGATTGTAGGATCTTGCTTCTTGATCCAATCTGCTAGTCTGTGTCTTTTAATTGGCCCATTAAGTCCATTGACATTAATGGTTATGACTGATATGGACATAGGCAGAGTTGCCCTGTTTCCCTGTTCTTGGTTTTTTTCTTCTTTGCTTTTCCCCTTTTCTATTTAGTTTCGTGTTTGCCCCAATGAATTCACTCTCTGGGTCTCGTGGTTATGGAGTTTTCTGTGTTTTTTTCCAAGATGTTCTTTAGAATGTTTTGGAGTGCAGGTTTCATATTTATGAAGTTTTTCAGGTGTTCTTTATCATGGAAGTATCTTATTTCCCCGTCTATTCTGAAAGATAGTTTTGCAGGATACAATAATCTAGGTTGGAGTTTGTTTTCCTGCAATGCTTGAAATACTTATCTCCACGCTCTCCTTGCACTGAGTGTTTGTGTTGAAAAGTCTGCTGTGATCCTAATGGGCTTCCCTTTGTAGGTGATGTTTTTCCTTTCTCTCACTGCTTTCAGTATTTCATTCTTTTGTTGTGCATCTGGAACCTTGAAAATTATATGTCTAGGTGAAGATATTTTTATGTCACAGCGTTTTCGAGTCCTATAGGCCTCATTTATCTGTATGTCTATTTCTTTTCCTGTGAAGTTTTCTGTTCTTATCTCTGACAATAGCTTTTTTATGTCTTTTACACTGTCTCCTGCTTCCTCATTGACTCCAATCAGTCTTATATTATTTTTCTTTGAGTCATCTAGAAGCTGTTGAATTGATTTCTCATAGTCCCTTGTTCTTTTCCATAGATTATACCTTTCCTGCTCATTCGCTGCTATGCTGTCCTCTAGGTCTGAGATTCGGTTCTCTGCTTTATTCATCCTGCTTCGCAAGCTTTCATTCTCCTTCATCACTCCCTGGAGCTCTGCTTCAAGCTGTTTAAACAGTTCCATTGCTTCTGCTATCTTAGATTCTATCATCTCGCTGATCTCTTGTTTAATGATATCTTTCACTGTGGGCAGTATCTCTGTTTTGATCACAGAGATGAGTTCTGATTTCCATTTTACTAGATCTGCTTTAGTTACCGCCTCCAAGAGTCCTGGCCTTTATGTTTCAGTTTGCCCTACTTCCCTTTTCTCTGAATTTCCCTGTGGTGGTGATCTTTGTGTCTGATTTTTTGTATATTTTCTCATTTCTATTCTTTTATTATTACTAATGGTATTTGATTGATTCTTTGCCTGATGACAGGGCAATGTTTGTTGCAGGTGTCTTTCTTTCTATTATCTGGGGCCCTTTGGATATGGCACCTTTCTGAGGTGTCCTCCTTGAATCTGTAATGACCCTTCACAATTCTCAGTTCTAACACATCATGGGAGGATTTGAACAGAAAAATCACATCATCCTTGTTACCATAATATAGTCAGTGCCAATATCAGCATTACACACAGTAAGTAAAGTGAAAAGTTTTGTTAATTTCTATTCTGAAGACTTGAGCTCATGAGTTACCTCTATGTCCATATGCCAAAATTTAGAATTAATCAGCAATGTGTATACAACATGTAGATTGTAAATGTACCCCCAGACCCCTTTGGGGATAAAAGGTCACTGGGGGATCAGGGAGATAGGGAGACAGGAGGAGAGTGTAATACGGTTAGCAGATTTATGAAGATCACCTAGACTCGAGTACCTCACATATGCCAGCGGGTAATAGGCAATAAAAGGACATATATAAATAGTACTAACTTGTTGTAAGACCAATGGAGACTTTGAACACCTTCTTATAATAGTACAGGAGAAGAAATAGGGCAGCCTAAGAGTCTTTTACTTCTGAGAATTGCTTCTGGGTATTGTTTCTGACAGGAAGATAGCAGAGGGTATGGGGACAAGAGGTGAACAGAGGGATCTAAGAGTAGATGGCAAAACAGAAGCTAGATCCCCCCCCTTTTTTTTTAATCTTGCCTGGTCTCTAGGTGCTGCTCCAGTGTGGAGGGATGCAGGAAATGGCTCAGGCTCCTCTCTGGCCTGTGTCCTAACAACACAGCTCCAGGGTGGGGTGGGAGCTGGCCGGCAGGCCTCAGTCTTCCGCTGTGGAAATGGTGCCCAGGGGTACCCAAGTCTCTGGGTTGGAGCAGGCCGGTCGACAGGCCTCAGTCCTCTGTACTGGGAACAGAATGCATCTCAACTTTGTATTCTATAAATTGTAAACAGTTCTAAAAATTTTCCACTTCTGAAAGAAATACTATAGGAACCATTCCAAGTATATAAGTGGCTGGAATTTATACATATTTATATTTATGAATCAAAACCAGGCCAGCGAAAACAGATCATTACAGGTGTTTTTCATCCAACAGCACAAACTCAAATGGGCCTCACTGAAACCAATTGTGCTTTTGATTTAAATGGGCAAAGAAACTGTAATTGTTGCCTCATGTCTCAGAGCATGCCTGACTTGATGATTCCATGCAATCTAAGAGTAGTAGGTCATAAAATTTTGAATCGTTCTTAAATGTCCTAAGGCTTTTATGCCTGGACAAATATATATTAATATTTATTTACCTTCTCACTTCAAAGAAATTATTTTTTCTAAGTTTGAAAAAGGTGGGGGAAGTAACTCAAAGTATCTCATTTTTTGAAAATTGCTGTAAAGATGAGTACTAAATATTGAGATTTGAATAAAGAAGATTCTAAAGAATAGATTTTCCAAAATTCTTAATTATAAAGTATTCTGCATGGCGAGGCTGTGGGGAGAAAAGAACCCTCCTCCATTGTTGGTGGCATTGCAGACTTGTGCAACCATTGTGAAGATCTGTGCGGAGATTTCCCAAAAAACTAGGACTAGGGGGTCCCATTTGACCCTGCTATCCCCCTGCTAGGAATATACCCAAAGGAATTTTTAAAAAATCACATTGGAAAGACAGAAGTAAACCCTTGTTCATAGCAGCTCAGCTTGTGGTAGCTCAATTGTGGAAACAACCCAAATGCCCATCAACTGGAGAGTGGATAAAGATTTTTTTTTTGTAAAATGGAGTATTATTCTGCCATAAAGAATGACAAGATTCATTCATTTATGTGCAAATGGAGACAACTGGCAGATACACTAATAAGTGAAATAAATAGATCACAGATAGGCAAATACCAGATCTTCTCTTTGATATGAGCACACGTAGATGTAAATGAGCTCTAGAAAGTATGACAGTTTTTGTAGAATGGGAAATTTCCAAAGGAAATTTGGTGTGAAATGTAATGAGGGGAAGGAATAAATATGATTCTGAAAGAAAATAAAAAAGCATATATAAAGGGGTTGGGAAGTGTGGGTGGGTAGGGATGTGGGTAAAAATGAAAATTAACTTGCATCATATACTGGTACAAATTCCCCAATGTTATGTGTGACTGTGAGATGTATATAAATTGTACCAATAAAGAATTCAATTTTTAAAAAATGTTTCATTACAAATTCCTTGTTTTGCTTCTTTCACATAAATCTCAAATAATTTACACAAACATAGATGTAGCTCAAATGGTATCTAGATGATGTTTAATTATCTAACAGTACCAGGGAAACTTGTGTTTGATGTTAGAGAGTTTCCATTACCCTAAGCACTTACACAGACAAAGGAAGACTTACTCTCCAAAGATTCTTGCATGCAGCTGAAATCTGACAAGGAAATGTTGCCATGCATGAGTATCTGCCATTGTAGTTAACAAAGTCATCAATGAGTAACAAAGTAATGCTTCCTTCTCCATTTAAAACTTATCAATTTAACTCTGGATTTATAACAAGAAAAACCTTTCCAGCTCAGGGTTAAAATAATGTTAGTCTTCCTTGTGAATTATCTTTTCATGTTTTTTTTAAATTTATTTTTATTTTTTTATTTTAATTTTTTTATTTATTATTTTGTGACACAGGGCCTTTGGATTATGCTACATTCTCCAGTCCCTTTATTTTTGACACTGGATCTCAGGAGCCAGGGTGGGTTCAGACTTGAGATCCCAGGACAGTCTCAGAATGCTGGGATTTCAACCACCTGCCACCTTGCCTAGCTGGTGAATTGACTGACTGATTGATTGCTGTACTGAGGATCAAACTCAGGCACTTGTACTTCTAAGAGAGTCACGGTACCATGTAAGCTAAATCCCTGGCCCAGGAGGGCATTTCTTATTCTACCTTTATGATGGTAACTTCAAGATAATTAAGGGGAAGTCTTCAGTACTATCATCTCACACACAAAATGTTTTACACTGAACTCCATGCCTGCTTCAATCACATTTGTAGTACAAGAAACGCTGTCATATCACCTATATGGGCATACTCACCCATGTAAAATTTAGTGTATGCACGTATATGTGCACAAATATTTTTGATAGAATTTTGTTAACTCTTCTCACATGTAAAAACTGAAATATTCCAGTAGCTTGATGACATTGTTTTCCAGTATTGGTTCCAAGGTTTTTTTTTTTTTAATCATTATTTCTATGAAGTCATTCAACTTGGAAATAATTGCTTGCCAAAACAGAGTTTCTTTGGTGAACTACTCAACACAGCTTTAGTTTTACAAAGAACACCATTCTTTGTGAGCTGTTAATATTGGCTTGGAAACACCACAAATTATCTTTTCCACTTGAACAGTTCAGCTCCTGTTCTCTAGTTTTACTTTGGAACCATTAGACTTACTTCTGGAATATAAATGTGTGAGTCACCTAGCTGTTGACTCTTTGGAAATGGATTTTCCAACTATAGATATGTGAAACATCTGACCAGGGCAATATTTAATAGTGGTTACAAATGAGAGTTCTTCAAAGTTGGTTTATAAAGAAAACTGTTAGCATTTTTATGTGGGGTTTCTTTATTTAACTTCTGAGGTTAATTTTCTATAATAAATATCATAGAATCTATTCAGTTTCCTGCGAAATATTCTAAGCATTTAAGTATAATTTTCAATTTGTCCCTTTAATCTTATCTCACTTAATCTTGAACTTCTGAAAAGCTATTAACAGAAAGTCATAGCATGAAAATGGATAAATTAATGAGTACTGAATTCAAAGTAATTTCTGTTTTCTAAGTGAAATGATGTAAAAATAATTGAAATGGAATATTGTTGAAAGAGCATTGGTTTGATTTAATAAAACAGGCTGCTCACTGGCTATCTGGCTATTATAGCAAAGTAAACTGAAATTGCTTTCATGTTTTATGTTCACAATGAAATTTCTGAACATAAAGTTTTTTCCCTTATTAAATATTACAGGAACTATATACTACAGAAGCTGTGTCTCTACATCTTCCAAATTCAGAAAAACTGGGTCATAGTTATCAGGCAAGACATGTTTGTGAAGGTGATTTCTTCATAAGAATTCCGTACAAAAATGTGACCACTTATACTGACAATATCATGCATGAAGTGAATGATGCTACTCCATCAAACTACAATGTAAGGAAAAATGTTAAATAGAAAACTTGAGGGCTGGAGATTTAGCACAGTGGTTCTGGTGCCTGCCTAGCAAGCATGAGGTCCCTGGTTCGATCCCTGGTAACCACATACAACAATACCATGAGCAATCAGTACTGCATACCACAAAGCTGGGCGTGGTGGCTCACACCTGTAATCCCAGCACTCCGGAGGCAGAGACAGGAGGATTGCTGAGTTCCAGGCTTGCCTGGGCTACATAGTGAGCTCAGGGCCAGCCTGAACTACAAAACGAGACCCTGTCTCAAAAAAAAAAAAAAAATAGAAAACTTGAGAACACATTGGAATCCATAACAAATTTACAGTTTTAAATGTTTGATATTAAATACACAAAGTGCTTAGAGGTAACTTACAATATTTTCTTCTTTGTAAAAAAGTAGCCATGTTTCTTTCTAAATTTGAAGCCCATGAGACATAATGTCTTTATGATTATTTTATATTCAAAGTGATTTTGTCAACACAACAAAGTTTGTACAATTACAAATGGCTTTATTTATATTTTCAGGAATATTCTGCAGTATATACCAGTGAATTCTATAGCATGTCTACTTTAAATTGCTTTCAAAGCATTAATACACATCTAAGGGTAATAAAAATGTTTAACTTAATTTTCTAAATTTTCATGATTGAATACACATATATGCAGTGCACAAGGACATGCACTGATTATTTAGGGTGCCTAAATTTAAGAAAGAGAATGTAGGGGCTAGGGCTTTAGTTCAGTGGCCCTGTGCTTTCCTTGCAAGTAAGTGCAAATTCCTGAGTTTAATTTGTGACACTGGAAAAAAAAGAAAATGTAGACCAGCATGTTTTAACATACTCTGTAAAAACTAAAAACTACAAAAAAAACAATTTTACTGCATGTCATACTATTTCTAATAGCATGATATAGAGTGCATTAAAATAGTAACCTGACTACATATCCTTTGTGCAATTTAAAATAGAAATTAAAAAAAAACACCTAATGTTATTCCTTGTGTTACTCTTTGTCATATAATTCAACAGAAAGTATTCGGGTGAGTTTGAAATAAAAACTGTATTTTAGGTGACCTGGGATGAATAAAAACTGTATTTTAGGTGACTTGGGATGTAACCAAGGGAGAGAATGCTTGCTTAGTATGTGTAAGGCTTTTTATTCAATTACTAGTACAATAAGAAAAAGCATTTATGAAAAATGTAATATTAAGCAATGTTTTCTAAATCATATATATTTTAGAGAAGAAAATCAGCTGAAGACATGCAATTTAGAAGTCTTGGCTGAAGGATTTACACAGTAGAGAAGACACAAAGTCAAATCATATCAGTGAAACCACTTTTATTTTTATTTTTCCACATAGATAACTTCATGTCAACTACAAAAATCATGAAATGAAGAACTGATCATGAAACTGCAAATTCAAAGTCACTGGAGTGATAAATAGGTTTCCTCCAGATGATTGTTAAAAAAGTAACCAAGACATCACAAATCCATATTTAAGTAGTAAACATGTTATATACTCAAAACTAATATATAGAATAGCAATAGAGAAATTAATAGCATAAATAGCATGAATTATACTTTATCTTTAAGACAGATGAAATTTCTAGGCACAGTTTTAGGCATTAAAGAGGACACAGAGGCATAGGTTAGTGTGTGCTGCTCTGTACAAAAATACAGTCTGAATAAATTACATTGCTAGCCATACAATTAAACATCACTTACCAATCAGTTCATTGCATTTTAATAATATACAGGTACATGCTAATCCATATATATCATTTATATTTCAAACACATAGGTCTCTCTATATTTATGTCTTTAAAATTTACATGTTGAACTTACAAAAAGCTAAATACTTGTGCAAGAAATCCAAATAACTAGCCCTGCTGAGTACTTTATGGTATGGATATAGATATATGATCTCATATATATATATATACACATATATATATACACATATATATGTATATATGTGTACATATATATATATATGTATATATATATATATATATGATCTCTCTGAAATAAACCATGAGTTGTGGTTAACAATTTTGCTTAAGAAAATATGAAACAAACCTAAAGCTGCAAGAACATTAATGTAGGTAAAATTTCACTTGTGTTTATTCTGATAAGAAAAAAATAATATTTTGGATAAACAACAAGTTTCCTGTTGTACTGAGCTTTGTTAGTAATGAAACACTTCCAGATATTAGTGATGATAAACTGTAGCATAGGGCTGGCTTTTCATTGGAAGGGAAAAGCTATAGATGAAAATTTCTCAGTAAACTGCATATATGTGTGCCTCAATCTTTTTTTTTTTTTTTTAACAGGGTCTTGCTTTGTAGTTCAGGCTGTCCTTTAGCTCACTATGTGGCCCAGGCAACCCTCGAGCTCAGTAATCCTCCTGCCTCTGCCTCCCGTGTAAGCTACCACATCCAGCACTATGATATGTGGTACTGATTGCTGGTGGACGTGAGTCACCACGCCCAGCATTGTGGGATGTGGTTACCAGGGGTCAAACTGGAGAATTTGCACTTGCAAGACAGATGCCAGAAGCACTGAGCTAAATCCCCAGCTCTGTGTGCCTCAATCTTTAGACGTTGTCCCTCCCCAACTTGTTATACTGACAGAGAATGAAAACTTGGTAAGATCATGATATTGGTCTAACAAGACAGTGCATCCTCCACTAGGTCCAAGAAATGTGCCTCACTGATATCAGCACCAAAGTACTGTCCTTCCACTATTCAAAATGAAGAGATCTCAGAACAGTGTATTTAATAACCCAAGTCTAAATATTTAATTTCTTATGTTGTTCTGAAAAATATGCGATTAACTTCAAGTGAGTCTGCCTCAGATTTTAGTATTCTTCTAGAAGATGGCTTCCAAATATTCTACGATATTAGTAGAACACTGGAACACTCCCATTCATAGCTTCTTATGATTTTTGAAAGAACCATACATATTTTGTAAAGGTTTATCTCTAGGATACACATTTGTCTATCATTACTAAAATAAGGACAGGCCTGGTACTTTATATTTACTTTTTTGATTCTGTAGAAAATTCAGCATGCCATATAAGTGACTTTTTTGGCATTTGAATAATAAAATAGTTTAATTGGGTGGAGGCTGTTGTTTTGGCAATCATTTTTAAGACTAGTGAAAAGCAGAATTCTGCTCTTGGAGGTAAAGCAAATCATTAAGTATTCTTGATGCAGTCCGGTCTTGTAATGGTTTTTGTAATATAATAACAAATGGATATGTTTTAAGTTATTTTTCCAATGTTTCTTTCTGCAAGAGGGTCAAGCCAGAACATAGTTTCAGTGTCTCTGCTAACAAAAATAATTATTTATAACTTTTATATTAGAATTGTATATTTTGTATAAAAATAGGTTTATAATTAAACTATCCAAATTTGTATATTAAACAGAATTAATACAAGTTTGCAGTGTTAGATTAGCTGCAAACTTATTGATAGTTTCTTCCCTTGGAGCAGTGAGCAAATGATTTCCCTAACATAAATCCATCATAACTGTGTGCACAAATCAGCCCATTAGGTAACTGCAGAGAACCAGGTGATAGCCAAATGAGTTCTATTCCTCTACTGAGACATTTAGACATTTCTCTAAATCTATTACTATTTTTTAAATGAAGACATTTAAAATACTTGAAAAAAAATAGCAGCCTTCTATTTAATGAATTTTACACAAAGTGACCATCCTAACTGCTACTTTCTTTTGAACTACAGTGCTTACAGAAGAAGCATTAATTCATATTAACACCATTTCAGTTTTTCTTCTTAGGCAATTCTATTAATAATTTCCTTTGAAACAGTAGAGAATGTAGAGCAAAAGCTTTAAGGTACATGTATTTTTATATGGCAAATGAGTGTGAAAAACAATCTAAACCTCTTAATGCGTACAAGGTTAGTGTTTAAACCACCTCACTAGAGCACATGTTAATTTTATGTGTGATTGGTATCATTTATACTAATGGTTCAACTTCTACAAAAATATTAAATTTGTTATATATGCACAGTTGTTTGCTGCAGTGTTTGGTAAATTATTTAAAGGGTACAAAAGTAACTCATGCATATTTCTTTCTGATTGCCCCAGGGAAAGCAGAGACCCCTGGTTCTTTCCCCTTCTAGAAAACTCTGAGGCACAATTTCTAACCACATAATGAAAAAGCACATGTCTCCAAGTCTTGACTTCAAAAGCAAGGGAGATGCTGATTGCCAAAGCATAGCCTCCCATTAAAAAATATTCTTGAAGGTGGAATGTGTATCATTAACCAATTATTTTCACAACACCCATAAAATGTCAAAGGGGAGTTCACATTTCAAGAACTCACTCAACTACCAACAACCAGTGTAGTCATTGGGTATGATAAACAGGTGATGCAAGATTTAATAGCGAAATCCTCATCAGAGCAAAGGAACTTCTAAATGTTGCTTATGCCAGTTTCTCCCCTGCAGGCAATGTGAGATTCAGGCAATTTTCATTTCACCTAATTTCTCACAATAGTTACTGTCATATGACCCTTCACTTGTCAAGAAAAATGACATGAACATATTGGAAATCTGCAGCATTTGCCTATGTCTAATCAGCTCTCTTAATCTGTGCAGGTCCCTAAAATGGATGTAAAAGCCGGTTATGATACTGACAGCCAAAAAAGGCAAAGGATATTAAATCAAACGAGCAAACTGCTTGATGCTCCACAAGTGTTTTAGAAACAGTTAGAAAAGATGCAGATGTAACTCTTTTGTTGGATGGTTGTTTTTCATTTTCTTTGAGACTCGGTTTTAGTAGTAGTCTTCATAGTTCTTAGGGTTCAGGCAATAAAGGATGGCACCCCCAAATGAAAATATAGTTGCACCCCAGGCCAGGCCATAACCCCAGTTGAACTCATGGTAAATTTTCAAGCTCACAGTTTCAATGAACTTGATTGGGTAAAGAACCAGGCTGCAAACCTGTAAAACAACTAGAAAAAAAATAAATCAAAATCAGAATATGTTGTGTACAGGAAGTAAAACAATACAAACATGTACATATGCATAAGGGTAACTTTTTAATTGAAAGCCAAAACGTTTAAAGTATTGCTTATTTTATATGGTATACTTTGAAATGTTAACAATTTGTTTAAACATTCTTCCATAATATGGTAAGAATTATCCTATTAGTGAATTGGTATTTGAGAAAATAATTAGTATGTTTTATATAAAGATACAAAATAGTAATTTTCAACTTACAAATGCATACACCATTATCACTATGATGACAAGTGGTACTAGTTAAGCTAAATTGTTCTACTATGCAAACCTGAAAATAGATCCCCAACAGTGATATCCATGTAAACTTAAAGTCTTGTTCTTTGTGTGCTTGAGGAATTGGGAAATTCAAATTCACTTTTATTGATTAAACTGGTCAACCAGTCATTCAAGGTATTTTCCTGTTGCCATTATTGCTTGCCAACCATCTAACTCCACCTAATAACCAGAAAGTTGTTGTTTTTGACACAAGTGGGATCCAATACAAGCCCTTGTGAACATTAGGTAAGTACTCTACCATGGAACTGCATCCCAGACCACATAAAGTTGAACTGTGATATTTGTGCTTCTATTACTCTGACTCAAAACTACTTTCATTATTTTCCTCTTGTCCAGTCCAGCTTTTCATCTTTAAATGGAGGCCCTGGAAATTAGTGTAGAGATTCCTCAAAGAATTAAAACTCAAAACTCTATTTGAATCAGATACTCCCTCTCCAAGTATCTACCCAAAAGAGTTAAAGACATCATATAACTATGAAACAAGCATACCCATGTGTACAGCAGCATTCACAACAGCTAAATCTTGGAGGCAGCCTATATATCCATCAACAGATGAGTGAATAAAGAAAATTTGGTATTTATGCACAACAGGGTACTACTGTGCCATAAAAACAATCAACTTGAGTCATTTGACACAGCTAATTATACTCTGTATGTTAGATGAAATGGATATATTTACATATCTATTTCTCACCAACTTTCAAAATAATTAACTCAATGAAGGGATAAGAAATAATGGTACTGAAAAACCTAGACTACTATAACAGAGTACAGACTTTGTTTCTTAGTTTACAGTTAGATCTTGGTTCCTAGTCAGGACTAAATGAGTAAAGCAATGAGTTATCATTAATAAAATAATATAAACCAATTACTCAGAAAGGAAAGGGAAAGAAGTCTTTTTATTTTTAAACCATGTGAAATTAAAATGGTATATATACTGTGGATATTTTTTTATGTGAGACCCTGGTTTACACAAGAAATGATGTCACTTGTTAAATCCATAACCTCCCATTGGATCTATTATACATTTGGCACTTTTTCTAAATCAATTGAAAGAATTTATGAGACGAATCTGTCTCTTACTTTATGATGCATCAACCCTCAAGAAATAGGAAAACTTGTTGGCAAACTACTAAATCTGCCCTGCTGCTTGTTTTTAAATCAGAATGTTCTACTGGAACATAGCCATGCTTGTTCATTTATGTTAGGTCCACGTTACAATGGCAGAGCTGAGTAGTGCCAACAGAAAGCAAAATTATTTTTCCTTTTTGGACCTTTAGAAAAGCAAAGAGACAATCCTTGATATTTTTTCATTAAAATGATTATTTAATTCATCTTAAAAATCCTGAAAATTTCTGAAGAACAAAAATGTGAATGAATAAGAGTAGAACAAACCATGACATAGTTAAAACATACACATATAGAGTTCTGACATAATTTATCAAACTTTTTAAGAAAAATGGTATGGATAGTAATGAGAATGATGCTTTAATTAAAATCTACTCTCATCACCTAAGATCATATTTTCAATACGATGAACACAGGTAATAGCCTACATAACACTCATCTATCTCTGACATAAAACTGAGGAGCAACAGCAAACATGATTTCTCAAGATTATTGTTTTCTATAAGAATCTGACTAGAGAACAAGGAATCTATCTGGAACTAGATAAAAGTACTCAACATATCTTCTCCAAATAGCTTTCTATTTTCTCAGGCTTACTTCTGCCTACTACACTCACTTATTACTTCTGACAGTAGAAGGATAAATAGGTTCATGTAACAAGAAAATCTCTTGACATCTAAAATAAAAATCACATAACTTTTAGCTTAGAAGTGTTAGAACAAGTTTGAGGTCATTGTTGAGACTCAACTGAACAGGTATGATAAAACTCATATTTCATCTGTTTCTAGCCACCAAGTGATAACCATGACCTACAAAAACAATTCCAAAGTTTCCAAGCATGTTTAAAGTATAAAGAGCATTTCATTTTGGGTTTCTATACTCTAGTTTCGAGTCAAATCATGAATGATCCCTCTAGGACATGACTGAAGAAGGAATGTGAGTCAGATGTATTAATCAGTTTACTCATTCAACATATAAATTCATTCAGTGAATATTTCAGTGGTTCAAAAGTGGTATAATTTAAGACATTATTGGCAACAGAAGGGATGAAGTTGCTATTCTCAGAGATAGGAAGTGCCTAGTAAATAAATGCTGAATATAATGGTAGGTACTGCTAAGAAACATGAAAATCTAACAAAGGAGGGTAGGGGATGATGGCCCGTCTTTTAGGTCAATGATGGGAAAAGGCCCCTCTGGAGAAAAGACATTTGAGTACATATCTAAGTCCAGAAATAAATGCAAGAGTGAACATTTCAGCAGTAGGGCACAGGTAGTATGCAGCTCCTGACCCAGGGGACATGTGGGACACTAGATAGCAGACAAGATACTGTGCGGTTTTAGCACAGAGAGTAGAAAAGAAGAGTAAAGCCTTGCAAGGCTCAGCAGAGGCTGCTCACGGACAGCCTTTAGAATCACGATTAGGGGTCTTGATTTTATTCTAAGTGTGACAAACAGTTGCTAGAGGATTTTGAGCAGAGGAGAAATGACTCCTTCAAAACACATTCTGAAAGTACAGCATTGCTTCTTTCTCAACTGGGCAATCTCAGGAGTAATATGTTTACCTAGGCCTCTTTTAATATTCACTTCAATGTGTTTTCTTTAGCAAATGTTTGGTTTCCTGACATCATTTCCTTACAGGGGAAAACACTTCTATCAGGGACCAGCGGCATGTTCTCTTGAACATCTTTCCTATGCTTTGCTTGTGTTTAAGCCAGACAAAAATTACCCTAAATTGCTTTATGTTTCTTTTTTTTTTTTTTTTTTTTTTTTTTTTTTTTTTTTTTTTTTTTTACTTTCTGGATTGAAGAGAAAAATGTATGTAATAGAAAAACTAACCAAACAAAACAAAAAAAACAAAAACAAAAAACCTTGCCTGGTAAATAGCTTTCTCAACTTAATAAAATACACAGACACTGGTAAAACAAAAACCTGTCTCTTTGAGGGCTGAAGACTTAGCTCTGTGGCACCATGCCTGTCTTGTAAGCATAAAGTTGTGAGTTTATTCCCCAGTACCACAAAAATAAATAAATAAACAAATAAATAAATAAAATAATGTCTCTTTGCCCTTCATAAATTCTGCAATGGGTAGGGGACGTAGAGGCTAGAGATCAAAATAATGCCATCATACTGTATTTCTATTTTACTGTCAACCAATAAAACACAACAGACATTGGGTGTGGTATTTCTTGTGGTCTGCTTTAAATACACAAAGGTGAAGTTATGGAGCATTTCACAATTTGAAGAGATACTAGAGTTTTTTTATGTTCCCCACACTTTTTTGAAAGGAAGCAATGATGGCTAAGAGATTGTTTGGATACAAGCATGAGGGGAACTTAAAGATACTAATTCCTGGGCCAGAGATTTAGCTCAGTGGTTCCGGCGCCTGCCTTGCAGGAGCAAGGTCCTGAGTTCGATCCCCGGTAACCACATACAATGCTGGGCGTGGTGACTCACGCCCACCAGCAATCAATACCACAGTGCTGGGCGTGGTGGCTCACGCCTGTAATCCCAGCACTCAGGAGGCAGAGGCAGGAGGATTGCTGAGTTTGAGGCTTGCCTGGGCTACATAGTGAGCTCAGGGCCAGCCTGAACTACAAAGCAAGACCGTCTCAAAAAAAAAAAAAAAAAGAAGAAAGATACTAATTCCTATTTCCTTCTAGTTTGTGAGGACTTTCTAGTGTTTGTGTTTTCAACATTGATATACACAAAACACTTAATAGTGAAATATTCAATTTTTTTCCTAAGGGAATATTTCAGCAAGCATTATTGGGTGCTCATTGTGTTTTACGAGAGGATAAAATAGTGGTATAGAACCACAGACAGCATGAAATGAGATGTGTTCAACAGCAGAAGTTGGCACATTTACTTGTCATCCATTCAAAATACTGTTACTAAACTCCAACATGTCAAACACTAGCCTTTTTTTTAGAAAAAGTAAAGGGAGTTGCAGAGAGGAAGTAATATTTGAACTGGTTCTTGAACAATGGATAGGACTTGGTGAGAAGAGAAAGATGAAAAGACTGTTAGGAATGAGCAGCAATGTGTGTAGAGACAGAAGGTATATGGGTTTGTTCAAAGGCAATTAACATGGATAGAAAGAAGGGCAAATGCACGGCGAGATGTTTAATTCAGACAAGATGCCTTTGTGTATTATAAAATAATACATTTTTTATTTCTCTAGAGAGACATCTGAGATACTATTTTAACTGTAGATACTGCCGGTATCTACTCATAAAGGCACATCGTCACTGCTTTAGCACATCTTAACCTGACTTCCAGTTGTCTCCAATGACTGTTCTTCTGAGTTTCCTCTGGCCACTTAAACCACTGTACCTGTCCTTGGAGCAGACCTGAACTTCTGGAATATTACCGTGCTGTCCCTCAGTCGCAACCAGTAGCACCTTCCAATGATTCCCAGGACTGTGTGACAAACACCTCAGCCATCTAGTCCTTTGAACAAGATTACTCTTACAGTATATGTTCTAGGTCTCCAGAGTTTCTCTAGGAAAATTAAGTTCCAGCCTTTTCTACTTTCAAATCAAAAAATAGACCCATTATGGGCTTCCTTCCCAATCCTATCTCATGTTCCATATCCCTTATCACACCCCTTCTTTGACCTCCCAAATGAAATAGCTTTACTGAATTCCTTGTCTCAGAGATTGTTTCTGTGAAAACTAAACTGTTAATTAACAAGACCAGATTCCTATTTCAGAAACAAATCTATTTGTTTGTAACGCAGACTACACAGGAAAGAGTATACAAAAGCACAGCCCCATTGAGGTCAGTTATTGCCTCGGTGAATGTATACAGTGATGACTAAGACATTATGCGTGAAAAAGAATGAGAACATAATGAAAAGCTCTAAGAAAGAATTGCATAACTAAACCCTAGAAAATGACATTAAGGAGTCACAGACATATTAAGTCAGATATTATTCCCATAAAAAATAAAACAGAGTAAGGGAGACCAAACGTGGGACTTTCCACTTAAGGACTGTGTGTATACTCAACTAAGATAACAGTGGTGTATGAAAAAGCAAAGGACAGAATGATGAGATAACTGACATGCTTTACTACCCAAGATTCACATAAAGGAAATACAGAATTTACATAAAGGAAATGATGATTTGAAAAATAAAAAAAAATATTTGCCTGTAAAGGACAAAAAATGAAGCCAATAATTTCTTTATAACAATTCATAGTAATAGTATGAATCTGATTAATGGTGGTACTGTAAATTTTACCAAAGTATAGTTTGATAGTGGTACATGGGGAGTAATACGGGATATAAGGACCTATGAGTAGAACTCCTTTAAAACTGGAAATATATAGCACACACCACTTTTTTTCTGCCAAAGCCTAGACTCGTAATGACTCTAGTCATCTCACCGTAACTCACAGGATGGTAACAAGGTGTGAAAACACAAGCCTCTCATGAACCACAACTGAAAGATGGAATTACATTGGAGGAGCTTGAACGAAAAATCAGCATTTCACATAAATAATCACATCCAGGAGGCTTTTCACAGATAACAAATTGAACCATCTTTAATAATGCTGTATAATAAATGAGGATTATGTTAATAAAATTTAAATTAGAAAACTGATAATTTTCATAATTTATATTAAAGACCCAGGGGGAAGAAATGAAGCATTCATCCCAAATACCTGCAGAGTATGAAAGCAATCTGCAGCCAGGTCAAAAGAAAGAGAAAATCTCTCTAATTTCCCTGAGTCCTTGGTGAAGAGAACTGAATACCTTTTATAAGAACCACAGTACATCTTATTCGTCACTGTCAGTGTCACAAGAGGAAATGTGGTGTAGTAAACTCCATTAGAAACATACACAGCTTTCATTATGTGTCATAGTGCAGTCACGCTGTGCTCATCTGTCCGTTGTTTTCCTGACATCAAATCACTGGCTTCCTTCAGGTGCTGCTCCCCCGAGACGGAGCACCAAACATCACAGGGTGGATTCCAACTGATACAGTTGGCAAGTGAATTGAAAATCAAAGCTGAGACCTCTTTGGTTTTTCCACATGTGATATGCACCTAAGGAAAGATGACTCAGGAATACACACTTAGGCTTTCAAGTCAACTAGATGCCCTGGATTTAAAACCTAGCTCCCCAACTTACAAGCTGGATAATGCTGGGAAATAATTTAACCTATCTGAGCCCATTTCTTCATTGATATAGTAATTCTAAAATTGTCTTAACAGAAATTATGTACGGTAAGTGTTCAATAAATACTGTGTCATATGGTAGGTGCTAAATTATTACTATCAGCGAGATTGTTATAGAAGAAATCTGATTCTGAAATCTTGATTTCCCAGACTGGTGAATAAGAAACTGTAAAAAGTGGGATGGTCATCTCACTCCACAAAGAATGGCCGCTATTACAAAATCAACCAACAATAAATGCTGGTGAGGCTGTGGGGAGAAAGGAACCCTTCTCCACTGTTGGTGGGATTGCAGACTTGTGCAACCAGTGTGGAGATCAGTGTGGAGATTTCTCAGAAAACTAGGACTAGGGGTCCCATTTGACCCTGCTATCCTCCTGCTAGGAATATACCCAGAGAATTTTAAAAATCACATTGGAAAACAGATGTACACCCTTGTTCATAGCAGCTCAGTTTGTGATAACTCAATCGTGGAAACAACCCAAATGCTCATCAAATGGAGAGTGGATAAAGAAGATGTGGGTTTTTTTTTTAATAAATGGAGTATTATTCTGCCATAAAGAATGACAAGATTCATTCATTTATCTGCAAATGGATACACCTGGAGGACACGCTAATGAGTGAAATCAATAGATCACAGATAGGCAAATACCAGATGTTTTCTTTGATATGAACACCTGTAGATGCAAATGAGCCTAGAAAGTATGACAGTTTTTGTATATAGTGGAAAATCTCCAAAGGAAATTTGGTGTCGGTATATAATAAGGGAAGGAATAAATATGATTCTGAAAGAAAATAAAAGAGCATGTATATAGGGGGTGGGGAGGTGTGGGTGGGTGGGGATATGGGTAAAAATGAGAATTGACCTGTGTCATATATTGGTACAAATTCCCCAGTATTATGTGTGATTGTGAGATGTATATAAATTTTAGCAATAAAGCATTCAATTTAAAAAAAAGTGGGACAGTAGTTGACACAGTTTGTAATGACACCTAGCTCTCACCTCTGTCAGAAACGGTTAAAGCAGGTAAAAAGCCCATCTCAGATAAAAGACTTCAAACATAAGAGAAGACAAAACCTTTCAAATCTCTCTAGCTGTCTTTCTGGATTTAGTCTTCCGTTTTCAATAAAATCTCTTAGAAGTTTTTTTTTTTTTATCTAACATCATTATATTATACACTTGCATAAAAGAGGTGTCTAACTCAAATGAATAAAAGACTTAAAATTTTTAAACATAGTTTTGATAAACATTATTTTTTAACAATTCTGGTTCTAGCTATGGGATCATATAAAACATGCCAATTCCTAAGCCCCAACAAGAGAAACGGATTTTGAAAACAAGAATTCTATGCCGGGCATGGTGGCTCATGCCTGTAATCCCAGCACTTGGGAGGCAGAGACAGGAGGATTGCTGAGTTCGAGGCTTGCCTGGGCTACATAGGGAGCTCAGAGCCAGCCTGAACTACAAAGCGAGACCCTGTCTGAAAAAAAAAAAAAATTCTAGTCAGTTGTTTACATGCTTGTTATTCCCCATCAGATTTTAAGCCACGTGCTTTAGTCATCTTTCCATCATTCATTCAAAAACTATTCATGAGTACCTATGAGTACTAAGTACAGCACATGGTACTAAATTAAGTATAGAGTTTTTGGAGAGTGATGTTTCCAAGTGGAAGTGGTGCCTGCTTTGAATTTATGTACTGCGCATCTCAGCATAAGAAACAAAAGAACATTTCTTTGTTGAGATAAATATTCTTTATGTATGTAAATACCAAGGTATTGCTTTTTGTCAGAGTTGGTGTTATTTTGCAGAAAAGGAAAAGGAAAACAAATGCCTTGATAAAAGAGAAATGACAATCATTTTCAAGCACAAGTTATAAGTAAAAATATAAAATAGCCCGAAATATGTATTTATAAAAGATCACTAAGCCGAATTACAAGTGAGACAAAGCAGCTACTTGAATAGTTACTAAAAAGCAAGCAAAACAGACAAGGACAACCAACCAGCATCACTGTAGTGTCCACATTTACAACTTTTCCATTAGGAATTCCAAATCAATAAGAGATTATTATACAGAATCAATATCATTTCTGATAATCAGATATAAGTAACTCTTTAATCACTTTTTTTTTGAGACAGGGCCTCGCTTTGTAATTCAGGCTGGCTCTGAGCTCACTATGTAGCCCAGGCAAGCCTGGAACTCAGCAATCCTCCTGTCTCTGCCTCCCAAGTGCTGGGATTACAGGCATGAGCCACCACGCCCAGCATTATATGTGGTTACCGAACTCAGGACCTTGCGCTTGCGAGGCAGGCTCTGGAACCACTGAGCCAACCCTCCGGCCCTCTTTAATCACATTTATGAATGGGAGACAGAAATGTTTTCATGGCATGTTACAAATAACCAGCGTATTTTAAAAGATCTTGTTTATATGTAAAGCACATAGTAAACTATTATGTTTCAAAACAAGCTTTTATAATCATAGTGTCAAATGAAAATGAGTAAAATTAAATTTCAGCATATGTATGTATTTAAAATGCAGCAGTATAATACTCATTTTTGGTCTCTGTTGGTACAATGATATGATATGATATGAATGTTGCTACAGGTATTTCCTTCATTCTTTTATAATATATGTAGAAACCAGAGCAAAATCAAAATTTTGTATTTTGGCCAAATCCATTACTTTTAATTTATGTTCACTTACAATATATTTTTGTTGTAACTAGTACTTATTTTCACAATATTTTCTACATTTGGAAAATTGTTTTAAAAAATGGAAATTTCTAGTTTTTTAAACATGTTTATACTATATCAACAATAAATTTACAAATTCTATATTTGCCATTATATAGTATGGCAAAGTGTAAATGGAATAGTTACCAGGTATGTCCAATAAAACTGGATATTTATACTAAATGACTAGAATATCTCTCATACCAGTCTAAAGTGAAAAATAGCTGTATATTCTAAAAATTATTTGAAGCAGAGATCCAATTTTGAAGACACACAAAACATTAGGAACTCTTTATCAAGAAGTTTTACAACAGACTATCTAATCACTGCCTTACTAAATCCTAGCTTCAAAAACTATCTTATACTATAATTATTTCATTCTGAAATAGAAAATGAGCTGTGGTAAATCACTGAACCAGAAATAAACCAAAGAAGTAGAATGAATCTTTAGGAGTTTTCATGTATTAAATCACAGAGAATAGAGATTTTTGTTTTATATGAGAGCAATAAAATAATGATACTATAGTCATTATGTATGGTTTCAAAGTAGTTTCTATAATCATGAGTTCTACTCTATTAAACAGTATCTGTAGCTGGGCATGGTGGTTCATGCCTGTAATCCCAGCACTAAGGAGGAAGAGGCAGGAGGATTGCTGAGTTCAAGGCTTGCCTGGACTACATAGTGAGCTCAGGGCCAGCCTGAACTACAAAGCCTGTCTCAAAAAAGAAAAAACAAAGAAAAAAATATCTGTAGTAGTACAGTGGTCAGTTTTATATGTTTTTTAAAGGCAAAATTCAGTCTATAACAGGCACTGGAGAAATACATGTAGAGGAGAGTCAGTAGGGAATATACCAGTGGTTTAAGATTTAGTCAGTTCTCAGCCTCAGGTTTGCCAGTAACTACTATATGATCTTGAATAAGTCACTCAAATCTGAATTATATTTACTTCTCGATTCCTTCAGCACTCTGGATCTTCATTTTTATATCTATGTTCTGACTGACTACACTGTATCGGTATAAAAAGAAAAATAGAAACAGCAGGGGGCAGCAGAACACTTTGGATTTTATATTTTTAGATTAAACTACCCTTCAAATCCTAAGAAATTTCATCAATTCCAACCTGTAAAAAGCTTTTAAGAATCCATCTAACAGCCTAGATGATTCTGTCAGTCTTTTCATTATTGACAGTCACAGGGGCTTATTTTACAGGCTTCAAATCAGATATGAGTGACAGGATATATTGAAGATGCTACAAGAATATTTCAATTTAAATCAAAAAGAATAATATATTCAAGGATACTTTTACAGATTAAAATTAAAACTCATGGGCCGGAGGGTTAGCTCAGTGGTTCCGGCGCCTGCCTCGTAAGCGTAAGGACCTGAGTTCGATCCCCGGTTACCACATATAATGCTGGGCGTGGTGGCTCACGCCTGTAATCCCAGCACTCGGGAGGCAGAGACGGGAGGATTGCTGAGTTCGCGGCGGCTTTCCTGGGCACCATAGTGAGCTCAGGGCCAGCCTGAACTACAAAGCGAGACCCTGTCTCCAAAAAGCAAAAAAAAAAAAAAAAATTAAAACTCATATCAAATAATGTACTGGGCTCGTAGTCCACCAGATTCTCTTATATGTAACTCTGGGAGTTTACTTTGATAGACATTTCAATTCAAGCTCTACTTCACAGAATGATGGGTGTTAAATTAACAAACATACAAATGACCTCAATTAACAATCGCAATTAACTTGTCTGATTGTTCAGTTTATATGTCATGATTTTCCATCACAATCTTCTTTATTTCCAAAGAGGTGTGTGCCATTAAAGGTAGACATCTTGGAATTTTTTTTCCAATTTCATATCAGAAAAAAAAATGACGCTGCCTTAAAGATCAACAAGAGGGCAGTAGAAAAGGGAAAAACTGCATGAAAGGACTGTCGGTAAATACATCTGCGCAATTTCTAAAGTTGATAGTCCTGTTAAGTATTATTTATTTGCATTTTAAATGGAAGTTTGGAAAGTGACGCTGTTTTCTGTGAAATGCTTAAGATGCTGAAAACTGCTACTAAGATAAACGTTTGAGCCAAGTCATCTTAAAATATAAGAAATGGTTCTCAATTTCTCTGTCATGTACCAAATACATACAGCTTCTGCATGAGAAGGGGGGATGGTAGAAAGCTTCATGAAACTTTAATACTGGTTTGAAAGTAATGAATGCATTTACCTGCTGCAAAAAGCATAACAGCAACAGGTCTGTAGAAGCGCCTTCGAGATCCCACGCAGATGGAAATCAAACCGACCAGGAACGCAATGAGAATGATGGCCGCGCCACCCAAGAGTAAGGCTAGCGTAGCAATCTGCCAATCTGGAAAGAAAAAACAAAGGGTTTGCTTTTAAGCAGTGAGTCCTCAAAGAATCAACAGAATTGTGCTCAGCAGCCTTCACCTTGCTGCAGCTCAATAGATGTGATTTTAATGCATGCTAAGCATCCTTTGGGGTTTGAAAGGTTTTGCAACAAAAATTAATATTAATGTCCTTCTTCAGAAACAGCTCCTACACTAAGCTCAGCAGAGCGTTTTTAGGACGAGGAGTTTGCCACGTTTTTCTTCCAAGTACTCTATTAAGCATGCATGCTAAATCAAGTGTCCCCTCTGTGACCTATTTTCAATATTATTAGGAATTAATTTTTCATGGAGCTATAAAGTTCACAAATCTTTTTAAAAAGCAGAAAAGGACGAATATTAATTTATATGTAATATATAAATAATGTATACATTTACTATGCAATCTCTATATATATGAATTTATACATCAATGTAGGCATCATTTGAATTAAGATCTCAGATATAATTCCCAACACCAGAAAGTTTCTTTGTGCTCCTCCCATTGAATAACTACCTTCTTATTTCTACTGACATGTATCACTACTATGGATTAGTTTAGTTTTGGATGCCCCAAAACAATATGAGCTCTCGTGCTTGGCTAAGTCTCTAAAACCCATCCACGTTGCTGTGTTTGGAAGTACACAGTGCATCCTTCTGATTGTTATTTCTTCTTGGAAAGCCTCCCTCCACCTCATAAACATTGCCCAAGCATTTATTTTTCTTCCCTCTTCCACTAAAACAATCGCCTAGCCAATTAGCTTCAGAAGGATTTGTTCCTGTTTATTTTTTTCCTCTTTACTTTCATTTTGTTCTTATGTCACTGTTGTATTTGCCACCAAAGGAATGGTTTCTGAAATTGAGTTTTTCCAGAGAGCCACAGTGGATTCTAAATGGCTATTCTTCCTCTACATTTATACAAAGTGAACAAACACACAAACAGTAATCTCATATTTACCACTTGCTTTGTGCAAGCCTCTGTACATGGAATATGTCAACAGCATATCACACACAGTAAAAAGTAAACTTCAGTGAAAACTATTGACTTTTTTTTTTTTTTTTGAGACAGGATCTTACTTTGTAGTTCAGGCTGGCCCTAAGCTTACTACGTAGCCCAGGCAAGCCTCAAACTCAGCAATCCTCCTGCCTCTGCCTCTTCAGTGCTGGGATGACAGGTTTGAGCCACCAAACCCAGCATTTGTGGTATGTGGCACTGAATGCCGGTGGGCATGAGTCACCACACGCAGTTATGTTGTATGTGGTTACCAGGGACCTTGCGCTTGCTAGGCAGGCACTGCAATCACTGAGCTTAATCTCCAACCTGACATTTTTATGTACTAAAGACGTGGCCATGGTGTGACAGAAAACTAACCTCATCCTGATCTTGATCTGTATCCCTTTTCCCTCCTTCCTTGCTCCTCTCTCCTCTCCCTAAGTTCACTTCCCCATCTGCAAACAGTCTCCTCTCTGCTTCATATTAGCCCCCCTTTATTTTGCTTTTAAAATATATTTTGGGTTTCTCATATAAAAAAAACCACTCACTATTTGACCTTTTGTGCCTGATGCATTTCAGTTAACATTATAGTCTCAAGATCCGTACATTTCTCCAGCATCATTTCCCATAGCCTCTCCTAAGAAATTCTGCTTATTTCATGGGCACATGACTAGATATTACACAGCAAAAAGGAAACAAATAAATAGGGGGGAAATAGGACAAATCTACACTTCTTAAAATATAAAGATGAACCACAAGAAAGTCGAGAGCATTTTTATGCTATTTGTATCAAAGCCATATAACTTCAAACAAAAGTATATCTGGCTTTCAAGTAGAAGTTAAAAGTACAGCCACACTATGGTTTTTTGTTCCCTACCAGCATGTAGCTTTGAATTAAAAAGCCAATAGAATAATTCTTACACACTTGGAAGTCTCTAAATTTCTTTGGAAAACTTGATCCATAGCATACTATTTAACATTATGGAAATCTTTCTGGAAACTTGTAAGTTAGAATTTCTGAATAAAAATATATCAAAGTTTAATTATATCAAAGCATATAAGTTTTAAAGAAAAGAATAAAATCCATCCATCAATGAAAATCTTGGAGGGTTTGGTAAAGGGAGTCTATGCTGGATACTTTTTATTTAAACTATTACTTTTATTAAATGATTATTACTTTTTAACAACTTTCCAAAATTATTTTCTATAAGTAATAGTATTGGCTTTGTTTAAATTAAGATACAACTACCATAACAAGGTTTATGACAGAGTGTCACTCATTTAAAAATATCCTAAAATAAAACTGCAATTGATTTTTTCCCTAAGTTCTTGCACAAACTCAGTATGCATAAAATGCCTCACAAATTTCTATTTTCATTTGCAAACAACGGTCTAATGGGAATTAATTTTAATCATTCTTCTATGTCTGAAATATCTTTTGAGAACACATAAAATACAGAGTTGCTTGCATTTTTTAAAGGTAGAAAAGAAATCTGCAAACTTTCTGTACAGAGACTCGAACAAATATTGTCCAAATTCTAGGTCATTATATACATTATCCTTACTCAACTTTGTCATGTGCCGTGAAAATAGCTGTGGAAAATACATAAATGAATGAGCATACCTGTGTTCCACTAAGTGTTTACCTAGAAAGGCAAGTGGTAGGCTGGTTTCGACCTCGTGGCTAGTTTGCTTGCTGGTGATTTCTGATCTACATTTTATATCTAATTTTTAAAACTCAACTGTTTCCTTGGTAAAGTTTGCCTCTTATAGTAAAGCCAATTTGATAAATGAGTAATACAGATTACAAAGTGATACTTATCCAAAATAGCAATAAAAAGAGCAAAAAAAAAAAAAAACACTTATGTCACATAATGTTGAATTTCTTCCAAAGAGCTATACTTGACTTCGTGTAGAAAAATCAATAAGAATGCAGTAGTAGAAGGCCTAAGAATAAATTCTACTAAAAGGGACTAGACTCTGATTAGCAAAAGAACCTTCTTGCACAACAGGAAATACTTCTAAAGAGCAGGTGCACACAAGCAGTTTGGGGGTTTCTATTAAATGTCTTGCGTTTATTTTTAGTGTCAATGTTGTGGATGATGAGAAAGTCACTCCCGATACAAAGTCAACAAGGAAGGAGATCCATCAGGTTCACCACTGCTGTGATCCTGCAACCTTTCTTTGGTCCACAACCAGAGCGATAACTATTCAACAGAAGAGCTGCTTTATTTTTCAAGAGAGACTAGAATGACCATGAATACCAGTGTCCTGGCCGGAAGCTGGGGCTTAGACTGGAATACTAAGACCATATCCCTGGTGAGGAATGCCAAGTTTTTGAATTATTGTTGTCACATTCACTTGGAAGGATTCACTCAGGCCACTGGCCTGGAATCAAAACTTGATATAACTGACCAGTTGAGCCTCAAACAGGAAGCAAAAAAATTGGCTTGATATGGCTACCACAAGCAACACTACCACAGTAGTTTTTGAGGTTTAGCCTGGGTATTTGGAGCTGAAAACAGGGCTAGTGGCATCATGTCTTTATCATTAGGCAACCAGAGTCCAATGTTCAAACATGAGAGCTAGCTGAGAGTACTCAAGACAAGGACTGTGTAGACAATGAAAGAGGCTAGGATATAAGGAATTTAAAAAGCGAGAATATTTTATAGCTATCCAGTAATGAGCATTCAGATAATAGGCTGAGCTTCTTATCTATACAGATAAGACAGACATTTGCTTCTCAACTGAAATCTAATACTAGGTTATGGAGCTATGTACACATAGAAAATACTTTCTTATATTCTATAGAACTTGGACAATTTACAGTACTATTATAAGTGGCCAGAACATGGTTTTTCCTTTAAGGTTAGCATGCCACAAATACTCATTGTCCATACTTAGTGCTTTCAAGTTAAAATGTCAGTAAAATTCTCAGTTTTCAGCTTCATTTCTTCCTAAGTGATGTATTTTACAATTCTCATAATCTGTTAATTTCTGTATCAGTCTTAGTTCTCCAATTACATCCTTACAGGACTTCATCAGATGAAGTGCTTAGACATTTGTTATTCTGCATTAAAGTTTTCAACATTTCTACAAAGGATATGCTCACACTCTAGAGCAGCAGTGAATATAAACCAGGCCTGCAAAACATCAACAGCCATGGGGCTGTTTGTAAAACAGCCATCCGGGGAGCAACTGAAACTGGCCATTGTTCATTGGTAGGTCAGTTGATTAGAAATCTTAATTCGTTCCCTTCGTTTTTTCTTTAATCCTTTTTCTCAACCTCCTTCCATCTCTTATTCCCCCACCCATATGAAAAAAAAGATCTCCCTGATCATTTTTTATCTGTCTTCTATTTTGTGCTCTCTCTCTCTCTGTAAGAGATAGATAAATACATTTTTCTATTTCACACATAAGACAAAACTTGATATTTAAGCCTTTGTGTCTGACTTATTTCACTTAACATTATGGTCTTAAGTTGTATCCATTTACCGAAAATCCTTCAAGTTTATCTTTCCTTATTACAGAGTAGTATGGGGGGAAAAAATGAAAATAGGGCTTCTGCAAATGGGAAGGAGAACAAAAGCTGGAAAGTGCAAGGAGGGAAGGGAGGGATAGGGGATGGAAATAAAGAATTAAGGGGCCAGAGATTTAGCTCAGTGGTTCCAGCGCCTGCCTCGCAAACCCAAGGTCCTGAGTTTGATCCCTGGTAACCAGGTACAGTGCTGGGCATGGAGACTCACGCCCACCAGCAATCAATACCACATACCACAGTGCCGGGCGTGGTGGCTCATGCCTGTAATCCCAGCACTCGGGAGGCAGAGACAGGAGGATTGCTGAGTTCCAGGCTTGCCTGGGCTACATAGTGAGCTCAGGGGCAGCCTGACCTACAAAGCGAGACCCTGTCTCAAAAAAAAAATAAAGAAGTTTTATGCACATGTACCAATTCCCTGTGATAAATGTAATCAATAGGTACTGTAAACACATACTGATAAAAAAATCTGAATTTAGTTTCCAAGATTGAGAGATCAGGTATCATTTTTGAGGAGGTAGTGGTCATCTTTGGTCTATAAACTGGTGAAGGCTCAGATGGGGAATTCAGAGTATTTTACATCCGGAAACCAAACCTGAAACGAGGTTACCATATTATGTTCATCTCAAGTGTCCTCAAAAGTGCCTTGGTAAACTGGTATTATAATGCTAGAGACATTTGCAATGAACCCAGAGAAGTCGAGAACAAAGGTGAGCACCCGTTTTTCCATGAGTGTTTTCCAGAACAGAAAATACACACATGCTCTCCTGTTTGCCCTACCGTAACAAATGAAAACAGTCAGGCAGTCTGCATTATAACATCAAACCGAACATTAATATGCAACTCAGGTACCCATTTCAGTCCTCTTTCAAGGTATTTTTATTAGCTGGCATCAGAGTTTCAAGTATCTATAAATGCTTTAGTATTCTGAATTATCATGCTGATTTTCTTTAGCTATATAATATGGGAGACTGGTCTGGAACCGTCACTACATTATGAAAATTCTGTGGCTGACATTTTAATTGCCCAATTGGAGAATTCTCTTCCCCTCATGCAATGTACAGTCAAAATTCACTTAAAATTTTCAAAAAAAGGAAACTTTCGATGAGGATATATTTTCCACCCTTTTGAGCCAAGATCAGTGTGGATCAGTGCCTAAAAGCCTTCCTCCTCTGACGTCCATTTCTAAACCTTTAACTCATCAATTACTTGCTATTTACCTCTGAACCTCTTATATATTGAGATTGGTTTTACTATATATGAATCTCTGCACACACAACTGCTATTTTTTGGAAATTAGGTATAATTAAAAAGTGATGAAGAAATCATGTTTTAACATTACAAATATAAGTCTTCTTGTTTGGGTAGATAGGAGCCACACAAATAGATAGTTTTCATAGATGATTCCCAACTTTATATAGTTGTCACTATAAGTCAAAGGTAGGTTTTTAAACATTTTATAAATCATATTCAAATTTACTGACATGTAAGATGTATTTTCATCTCTGAATCCCTGAAAGGAAGTTATGTTAAAATGATATACACAGATGCAATCAAAATCAGTTACGGCTTACCTAAAATAGTGCTTTTCTTTTATCAGTCATCTTGACAACACTTCAAATTTTACACAAATTTTCCCTGTTACTAAAATAAAGTGGACCATTTCACTCATTCCCAGCAAATCTTCAGTTTCTCTAAATATCTCTATCTGTTGGCCATACTCATAGCAAAACATTTCAATTTGATTTAATTATATTGGTGAAAATTTACAGAACTGTGTTAGTATTTTGAATCCCATTACATTTTCAGTAACTGAAAATACTAGAATGACATTAGTTTTAACAGGAACAAAATACTGAATTACCAAATAATATTGCAGACTCACATCCCTCAAGTTACCCACCTTTTCCCTGAAGATGATGTCTTTTTCCCCACTCACCCACTTTATCATAAATTGTGGCATTTAATTTTCATCAAATGTAACCTAAGATTTTATTTCAAAATAAATGATACATTAGTTTGAAAGACTATGTCTTCATATATGAAAAATGAATCAGATCAGTGCTGTTAGTTTCCGTAAAAGTAAGGTAACTATAAGCTACCTCCAGAAGGAGATATATATATATATATATTTATTTATTTATTTATTTATTTATTTATTTATTTATTTATTTTTTTGAGACAGGGTCTCGCTTTGTAGTTCAGGCTGGCTCTGAGCTCACTCTATGTAGCCCAGGCAAGCTTCGAACTCAGCAATCCTCCTGTCTCTGCCTCCCGAGTGCTGGAATTACAGGCGTGAGCCACCACGCCCGGCACTGTGGTAGTGGTATTGATAGCTGGTGGGCATGAGTTACCACGCCCAGCATTGTATGTGGTTACTGGGGAATCTAACTCAGGACCTTGAGCTTGCGAGGCAGGCACCGGAACAGAACCACTGAGCTAAATCTCTGGCCCAGTATATATTTGTTTTCAAAGTTAGTCTGAATGCGGCAAATGAGGGGGAGGCTGTTTAAACTTTGTTTTCTTGGCTACACTGTTTTCAGACATTCCATTATCCCATGACAGAGACACAATACAAAGGAAAGAATTCGGATTCTCCTTTCAATGATTAAAAAGATCACCTTCTTTTTCAAATAGATGATATCAAAATGAATACTTCATGGGGAAACAAATATGGAAGACTGTTTCTTTTATATTCTTTGAAAAAATCAAAGTAGGTTACGATTTGGAAAACAGGAAGAAACCTCATGCCAGTAGGAGCTGGTGACCTTTTTCTAAAAAACTACAAATCCTTTGTGCTGGGCTTAGGACAGTTAATAATAATGAAAGAGGACAAGGAAGATAGCCAGATAGCCACCTACAAACAGTATTAAGACACACTCTTAGTAAACATGCGTGGATAAAATAGGAAAGTTAGTATTCTTGCCAGCTCCTCAGACCACCTCTGCAGAACCAGAGTTTTTATTACCTTATTGCCAGCACCTTGTAAACTTATTTAATTCACTTAAAAGACACCATTTGTTTGCCTCAGTCCCTTATTATCATCTCTCACCATAGAACCTGGCACTGACTCTCCGACTTTGTACCAGGATCATGTCTACCCTATGCTAGAGAAGCATGTTTTCAATGAATTTAACTTACTAGATTTGTCTGAGAGATAAGTCATTTATATTTCTTTATGGTAGTACTAGATTTTATTCATAAAGCACCATGGCTGTGTTTTGGTGATTATGTATTATACATCTTAAACATGACAGCAATAAAATCCTTTTTGACAAAAAGAATTGAGCTTCAGTAGGTGTTTTCCTTTGTACAGAAATTGTCTAATTCATTGAGCCAGGCATGGTGCCACATGCCTATAGTCCCAGCACACAGGGGGTTGAAGCAGGAGGACTGATATGAGTTCAAGGCCAGTCTGGGCTACAAAGTGGGCTCCATCAAGGGCAGTCTGAATTACGTAGCGAGACCCTCTCTGAAAAAAGAATAAATCTAATTCAGTAGTCCACCTTCTATTTTTGAATGAACAGCACCAGTATCAGTGACATTATCTATTGGAATATGGCTCAGTAACCTATCATTTTAAACTACACAATAGCTCACAAACACAGAGAAACCAACAACAAAATAAGTGTACTTATTTTTCCCTAGTTCTTTTGGGCACACCAGATATTTCATTGCACTATTTTTTGAATGTGAGTCTTAGTGCCTAAGACCAGATTAGACCTAGTGCCCTCTGAATCCTACATAAACGTAGTAGTGAGAAGTTCAAGAAAGCATGTACTTGCCTAATTTTCAAGAAAAACGATCCAGTAATTTGTAAAACTTGGTAAAATTTATGTCAGTTCTTTTGCCTTGTGAGGTTGAAATTCTGGTTCCAGAAAAATCGCTTTTGATAAATTAACTTATCTTTTAATAAAGTCAAAATGTAGTAAGATGTCAAGTGAAAACTTATATTCATTTAATCAATTCAAGAAGGTTACATGGCTGGCTTCCACATACTTGTAGAATTATTTTGCAACATAAAATTAGTTGTTGTTTTAAAGAATTCCATCACAGGGCCGGAGGGTTGGCTCAGTGGTTCCGGTGCCTGTCTCGCAAGCGCAAGGTCCTGAGTTTGATCCCCGGTAACCACATAGAATGCTGGGCCTGGAGACACGCCCACCAACAATCAACACCGCATACCACAATGCCGGACGTGGTGGCTCACGCCTGTAATCCCAGCACTCGGGAGGCAGAGACAGGAGGATTGCTAAATTCGCGGCGGCTTGCCTGGGCTACATAGTGAGCTCAGGGCCAGCCTGAACTACAAAGCGAGACCCTGTCTCAAAAAGCAAAAAAAAAAAAAAAAGAATTCCATCACAGAGAAGCATAAAGGACTAGCCATGATAAAAGTTTAAATCTGATGATAATAAACATCCAGAATAGAACTGACTTATCAATATGTATGATTCTATTTGTACCTCTTAGACTTTAAATTGAATACATATAAAATCAAATCAGAAATAATAAAATAATCTTATAAAAAATAGGTATCAATTTCACGTCGTACTTCTCTACCTAAAATTCCATGTTACAGCAATCAATAGTCCTTCAAACATCAAGAGATAGTTATCTGAAATATTAGAGAAAAATTTGAAAAGCAACCCTGCAAAAATATTATGGCTAAGTGTAATTTCTTTAGTGAGTCTTTAAGACTGCATCATGCCTCATTTCCTTGTTGACAAAATACATTATTTGACTGAACTATTTTAAAATCATTTCTACTCTAAATGTGCAATGATTTTGCAATGCAATATATGACGATTATCAAGAGAATCGTTATTCAAAAAACAAAATGGAAACAAACAAACAAACAAACAAACAATGCTGCAACTGTCATTCCTCTCTAGCACTGCAAAACATGGCTCCTGCTTGGAATTGTAACATTAGTGCCTATGTACCAAGAGTCTCATCGCACATATTCAAAATTTTTTAAAAAATAAAAAGACTGAAATGTTTGCGAACAACAGGTAGTATTGGGAACAATCCTGTTTAGGAGAAATAATTGGAAGGTCAAAACTGACCAGGCCTTCCTGCAGACAGACTTTGGACTTAACTATGTTGCAAAAGAATCCTTGTTTGGGAGGAATAATTGGAACACCCTTCCTGGCTGCCTAGACTTTGCACTCAGCTCACCTTCACCCTGGATAACAACAAGAACTCTGGTTTCCCACATGCTGTGATGCTTCAAGGTGGAACTGCTCCATTACCAGTGTTCACCCTGCCTTCTAAGTCTGTTACATTTTGTTACTGCAGAGGTGCTGGATAAAAGTTGTGGCAGGCTGGGGCCTGGGGTCTTTCGCTACCCAGAGTAGCATGGAGCAGGCTCAAGCTCAGTTGCTCTAAGCCTCACTTCTATCTGGATATTATTTTGCTGTGTGCCGTCAACTCACAGGAGACTAGAACCTAAATCCAAAGGTCTTAGTTACATTCTCTTCCCCTGGATCCCACAAGGTAGTAATAATCCACAGTTCATATTCCTAATCACTTTGAGCCTTAATCATCTGAAATTACAAACCAAAGATGATGAATGCAGCCAGCTCTGTGTACATAGCTATTCCTCTATATTTATGGATAGGTCAGGTTCTTGAGTCCATTTCATCCTAAATCCATAGTGACTCCATACAAGTGACCAGCCACTAAAGCCATGTGTTGGCTGCAGGGAGCTTTTAAGTAAAGAAGCTACTGATAATCTTTGGGCTCCAGAGCCAACAGCGTATACGGATTTGTAGCTCATCTCTGTCAGATGGCCCTCTTCATGAGGAAGTAGTGGCCTCTTCTCCTTGTGTCTGAGCTGGCCACATGGCTTCTGCCTAACTAATGCAATGTGGTAGAAGAGGCACGATTTCCCAGGCTATTTCAGTAGTGTGGCTAGTTTTCTGGGGAAAGCCTTCATCCTGTAGAATTCAAATTATCTCCAGATTACCATTCTACAAAGATCACCTGCAGACACTCCTGCCAACGTTCCAGCTGCGATCAGCTTCCCAGGTATTCCCAGGAGGGTGCCAAATCCCCAAATAAAGCCATCTAGAAAAGAATCTCACATTTCCAAATGTCCTAAACCCTGGGCACTGAAGTCATCCTCAGCCATGTTTCAATTTATCTTGGATCAGAGGTAAATTACTCTAATTACTCTGAATTCCTGACCCATACAATCTATAAGCATAATAAAATGGTTCGTTTACACCATTAATTTTTGGCCCAGTTCATTTCCCAGGATTAGTAATAAAACAGTCTGGCTAAAAAGCTGTATTTACCACCAAATAATTGAGACTTTTGTAAATATACAAAATCCTCTGTTCTTCTCAATAATATGTAAGGATAATACTATCTTCCAAGTTTATTGTGACATTGGGAGTAACTGGTGTATTTGATCTGTGACATTCCTGGACAAAATGTAGCTACTGGATAATACTTTTGTAATCACAACATACTAAGAGCATTAAATGCTAGATAATATATATCCCTATTTAAAGTTGAAATTAACAAAGATTTCATTATGCAATACATAATTCTTTTACTTTGTAATTTTTTCCTATTAAAAGAACTTTGCATTTGTCCTTATAATGTATAATATGAAAAACATAGTGTTTCACATATTTGCTCTTCATGACAAACAATTTGAAAACATCCATTATGTTGTATGAGGTTACATGATTGCTAAGTGCCAAAATTCTGGTCAGTTAGAACTCAAAATCTCACATATTCTCCATGATGCTACTCTGCCCTGCTAGAGGATTGTTACGATTTAGCAGAGTTCACACAGAAGTTTGTTGTGGTATTTAGGTCATGTGTTTAAAAGGCATATTTTGAAACATCTAAAGCCATTTTCATAAGTATATTTAGCATCCCTGGCTGTATCTGTGGTCTTTCTCAGCAGTCTATTAAACAGAAACAAAGGAAATGACTAAGATGTATTCCTGACAGCAGGTAAAATCTATTCCTTGAGATATTCTTTTGTTTGTTTTTGTTTTATTTGAAATGTTTTAGTAAAGGCTATGCTATTCACACATCCATCAAATCCCTTTGCTGCCAAAGACAGATCTAAGTGGCTCCCTGGAGATTATAATCCTTCGATGAATGTGAGCAAAAGAGGAATTATATTTTCCCACAATTTAAAATGTCCTTTGTAGGGCCAAGGGGTTAGCTCAGTGGTTCCCGCCCCTGCCTCGCAAGCGCAAGGTCCTGAGTTTGATCCCCGGAAACCACATACAATGCTGGGTGTGGACACTCACACCCACCAGCCATCAATACCACATACCACAGTGCCAGGCATGGTGGCTCACGCCTGTCATCCCAGCACTCGGGAGGCAGAGACAGGAGGATTGCTGAGCTCAAGGCTTGCCTGGGCTACATAGTGAGCTCAGAGCCAGCCTGAACTACAAAGCGAGACCCTGTCTCAAAAAAAAAAATGTCCTTTATAAAAGTAAATCGGGGCAATTTAAATTCTAGAAGATACTAAAGAAATCATTATGAAGGCCTTAACGTAAGTTATACTTGGTTTTCTCTGCTGTATTACTTGAAAAGTTTGGTGCCAACTGGTACTGTTCCTTTGCTCCACATCTATGGCACATAGGTTAAATACAATTTCATTTTACCTATGTGTGCTCCATTAGAGAAAGCAAGAAGGAATAAGGGTAGTGACTACCAGCGGCTTCACTGTTCTAAACATGCATCAGTATCAAGTCCTTTCAAGCAACAAGCTGAACCTTCCCTGGAACAAATAATGTTGTTATGTTTCTGAATGAAATTTTTTTTTTGTTTTAAGGTACAGCTTCAGAATACATACAGATGATGCATGTCTGAACTCAGATTCACTGTGTGTTTCAACTTTTCTAAGAATTGCAGGTGTTCAGACAGTTCTGTTTATCTTAAATTACCACCTAAGATGGGCTTTCTTATAATTCCTTTTTAAAGTGGATTTTTATGCTAGAGTTTAAGAAATGAGCTACATGTGGCCTTGGCCTTGGCCTCGGCGGCAGAGGAGGCTCGGGGGCCATTTTGTGAAGACAGGAAGATCGAGTGGTTGCGTTGCTGACCTCAAGCAGCAGTCGACCTCACGTAGAACCTGGGAGCAGGAGATTCGGAATCAAATCTCTTCTCTCATCCCTCTCCCGTGAGAATTTTTTTGATCTTCAGCTAGTGTTTGTCTTTGCCAGCAACTTTATTATCAAACACGATGGCTAGCCATGTTACCAACAAGACAGACCCTCGCTCCATGAACTCCGCTCTGTGTTCACTGGGAATCTCAACACACTTGTGGTAAAGAAATCTGACATGGAAGCGATCTTCTCGAAGTATGGCAAAATCATTGGTTGCTCCGTCCATAAGGGCTTTGCCTTCATCCAGTATGTCAATGAGAGAAACCCCCGGGCTGCTGTTGCAGGAGAGGATGGCAGAATGATTGCTGGCCAGGTTTTAGATATTAATCTGGCTGCAGAGCCAAAAGTGAACAGAGGAAAAAAGCAGGTGTGAAACGATCTGCAGTGGAGACGTACAGGTCAGTACCAGAACACCCTTCTCCATCCCCTCTACTCAGCTCCTATTTTGACTTGGACTATGACTTTCAACGTGATTATTATGACAGGAAGTACAGCTACCCAGCACATGTTCCTCCTCCTCCTCCCATTGCTCGGGCTGTAGTGCCCTCAAAACGCCAGCGTGTATCTGGAAACACCTCATGAAGGGGCAAAAGTGGCTTCAATTCTAAGAGTGGACAGCAGGGATCTTCTTCCAAGTCTGGAAAGTTGAAAGGTGATGACCTTCAGGCCATTAAGAAGGAGCTGACGCAGATAAAATAAAAGGTGGATTCTTTACTGGAAAACCTGGAGAAAATTGAAAAGGAACAGAGCAAACAAGCAGTGGAGATGAAGAATGATAAGTCTGAAGAAGAGCAGCCCCCTGCCACCCTGAAGAAAGATGAGACTAATGTGAAGATGGCGTCTGAGGGAGCTGCAGATGCCGCTGCTGAGGAGGGGGACCTGCTGGACGATGATGATAATGAAGATCGGGCTGATGACCAGCTGGAGTTGATCAAGGATGATGAAAAAGAGGCCAAGGAAGGAGAGGATGACAGAGACAGCGCCAATGGCGAGGATGAATCTCAAGCACATAGTGGGGTTTAGAAGTCTTGTCCTATTGTTTCTTTATCTAGGCGCTTGTCTAAGATGAAAATCTCACCAGATCCTCTCCCCTAGTATCTTCAGCACACGCCCACTGTTCTTTGTCCTTCCCATGTTCATCATTGCCCTGCGCCTAGTCCCATTTTCACTTCTTTTGATGCTCCTCGTAGTTTTGTTAAGTCTTACCTTGTAATTTTTGCTTTTTAATATTGATGCCTCTTTATGACTTAACAATAAAAAGATTGCATGGTTTTTATCAGCTGTCTCCACAGTAATCTCTCGTTATGCAGGGAGTGCAGTTATTTCCACTCACTGGATTTCAGTAGTTGCTTCCCTAACTGCAAAGGCAATCTCATTTAGTTGTAGCATCTGAGAGCAGCTTTGAGTTCAAATATGTGTGTTCCTCACATCAAGTACTTTGCGGGGCTGTTGAAGACAAATATGTAACAATGTATTTTTGTGAATGAGAGTCAGTATGTCAAATGCATCCTCTAGAAAAATTAGTGTAATAGTCCTTGTTTTCTAAAGTTGATACTGTGGGTTATTTTTGCGAACAGCCTGATGTTTGAGATCTTTTTTTCTCAAGATAAACAAGTCCTCATTAAACCAGGAGAGAAAAAAAGAAAAAGAGCTACATGTAAGCATTCTTAAATGAAGTGCTTGCCAACTGGAAATAATAACATTCACCTGTTATTTGCACACAGTGAAATGGCATTTCAAAACTACCAGTGATTCATGTTACAAATGCAGCTATTTTTAGGGCAGTGCATGAATGATGTTAATAATATTCCTTAAAAAGGCACTATTGGATCAAGTATGCTGTAGAAGGAAAGATGGATAAATGCGGTTGCTATATACCAAAATCACCATCAGTAAAATGTGCTCATTTGGCTATCACTATATCCCTTCTTTTTGCTGAATCAATAAATCACACAGACATCAAAATTCACTTTGCTTTATACGAAATAGCTACTATTTATAAATTTTAAAAGAGGAATGTAAAACCACTGGCATGAGATTATACAGTCCACTTGATGCTGACTTTAGCTTGTCAGCATTCTGTACACACCAGAGCCATCCTATAAGCTCCAAGGATTCTTATGTTATATCTCAATGGAATCCTAACTATATTCTACAAAAAAGTCATCAAAACTAAGTATAAGCAAGTCGAAGCCTAAAGCATTGCCACCACTTTGAATAATATTTAGGATTTGTTAAGAGGCTACCCACAACAACACTGGGAAAAAAAAATCCTCCTTAGAAAAGAATTCTGCGGCTGGCAGGCATAAGTGCTGCATATTGTAAACTTCCTATCAAGCATACTTTTCCACCCTTTCCCCACACAAATGACAATTAGTTGTTCTCTCATTTACGTGAGTTTTTAAAAACGCAGTTTAAAATAAGTGCCTGCGCTGTCCTCACACTCTGAATTGGGACGCTGGAGAAAAGCAGTTCAGCTGACTGACAACCAGATTACGGGCTCTTACTAGAAGTGCTGATGCAACCTTCAATACACAGGGATACAAGAGCCACTGCGCTGCCTTTGCTTAAGACCATAAAATGGGTTATAAGCAGCAAGTGATCCGTATTTGGTCGCGAAATTAATATTACATTTAAAAATAATGGCTCAGGCAAAAGTTTCAGTAGAAACTGGGCCTAACTACGACATACTGTTGTAAAAAGAAACATTCCAGAAATTTTCCATCTGTAAATACAAGCTTGTCTCTACGTGGCAGATTTAATTCTAATTAAGACAAAGGTTTTTAATTAAGCCATGAAGATCCTGCTGAAGGGCCTTCAGTAAAACTGTCCTTGATGGTTCCTCCCGAGGTAATTCATTTCGAGAGACTCTGAAGTGGTTCTCCTAATACCTTAGGAGAAGACATTTCCCTCCCTGCCTTCTGCCACTCCACACAGCAAACAGACTGAAAAGAGCTGCCTACTTTTTGGAACAGGCAAAAAAAAGCATCGCTGCTTTTGACTGAGGTGCCACCCCCCCCCCTTCCATTCAAAACACCGGTGGACAGAAGCTTTGTGTCCAGAGAATATTTTAAGAAAGCACATTATGTAAGTGGACACATAGAACAATTTTCCACATTTTACTTCTTTTCCTTCACCCCTCCCCCACCTCTAACCAAGGAGAACAAAACTAAGTGCTACTTACTACATAAAGTCCAGAACTTGTTCCAGATAGCCACCAACAAAACCAAGTCTGTTCACTAAGCATCTGCTTACAAACGCTACCTCATCTGGGATGAAAATTAGTTTTTTAAGCAAACTTAGACTAAAACTGATATTTAAGAATGCAGACAGAAATGATGATGGAACATCAGGATATTCAAGAAAGCAGAATAAAGGGACTGGGGGGAGGTGGGCAAAAACCGCCCGCCATGGACTTTTACTTTGCAATAATTCTATTACCACTACATTCGGCATTAATCTTGGGTCTCCCTATTTCTTGGGCCAGAGGGGGTAAAAGCTGAAATAAGTGAGTATGAAGGTAATTAAGGAAAGATTAGCAAACACTGCATACTGCTCAAACAAACTTGACCTGGCTTCCACCCATCCCCTGAATTCCTGTCCATGAGAAAAGGATAAGGGAATTGAAGCTGGTTTCTCTAACCTATCTAAAGCCTTTATGCAATCAGAGGGCTATTATTTCATGAGACAGAGAGAAAGGGGCAAAAGATTCAGGTTGCTAAGGAGACATGCTGAAGCTGGCATTCCTACATAAATTTCCGTTTCTATTGAAGAGCGCAAAGAAAAGATATTTTACTCAAAGTTTATTTGGATCCCCTGGTTACCCAGAAAAGCATTTTGCCGGTTTATTTTATCTTTAGTTGTAAACAACCAACCCTGAAAGAATTAAAGACCTAAATGTTGACCTCCTGCTGCAAACCAGTCCCCTCCATAGTGAATTAATCAACAAAGACGAAAGCCTTCAATGGAATTCTGAGGTAATCACAAAGAAAACGCCTTTTGTAAATACAAAATTAAATTTATGGAAGGAACTTAACCAAGTAAACTAATCTGTCTTATAACATGAAACAAAAGACAAAGGAAAATCAGATTTTTGGGCTACTCCAACTTTATTGGAACTTGAAACGGTTCCAGTAAAGCTTTATAAATAGTCTCAGAGAAGATATGAAACTGTCAGGAACGAATTTAATGAGTTTCTCAGTTGAGTGTGTGCACACACACGCGTGGTCTTGTGTGTGTGTGTGTGTGTGTGTGTGTAGAAAAATCACTAGCAGTTCTTCTCCCGTTATCCTGCAGGGGAATCAAAATTAGAAAGGAAGCGTTTGCATCTAGAAATAGGAAGTTGGCCAATTTCTCCTAAGGGCATAGTTAGGACGTTGGGGAAAGACACTACAGGGTCTGGTGGGTGGGGTGGGGAGTAAAGACCTAAAGTCTCCTGGGCCTGGTAGCCCCAGTGGCCACCTTCTACTCCACCTCCCATCCAGTCCCTTTGCAGCTTTCAGTGCTCTGTGGATAAAGCACAACTTTCCAGGCAACTGCGTGTGGCTCAAGGAGAAGAAACAGAAAGGTCTGGAGGACAGAGGAGTTTCTTACGGGAGAGAAGAAAGGAATCAACGACAGTCACCAAAAAAGGAAAGGAAATCGAGCCTGTCTCTCCCAGCTCCACATACCATCTCGAAACTTCAGGGAAATAAAACCCAGATCGAAATTCATTCGGGGGGGGGGGGATAAGGTTGAAGTCGAACAGGCAGAAATGTAGGCTCCGGGAGGTAAACTCAGGAAGATTCCTCTTTGAGGAAGAGGAAAAG